>JACDQD010000085.1:25000-68529 GCA_019843655.1 Lethocerus indicus | reverse complement strand
GTAAAACCGATCTGGCAGAATGGCGCGAAATCCCTCCCCGCCGGAGACCGGAAATATACAGTAAAAAAAAAAAACCTGTTCGTGTTCCGCTATCCGTTCTCTGTGTTACAGGTTACATACGCGACGTTACCGGCAGTTACAACCTGTGCATACACGCGATGAACACTCTGTCGTCGATCACGATTCTGATGTGGACCCTCGAATATCTGACGGTAAAACGTAATAACTCGTCTCGAATTTAAGGTACGAATCTATTTTTGTAAATAGCCGGGGAAAAAAATATCCTGTAAATAAAACCGTGCGCCCCCGTTTTCTGTGTACGCGCGCCACCTACTCTGTACACTGATAAGTGATAATAAACGAATTATTAACTACGATTTTCTATTTTTTTTTTTTTCAACGGAAAACCTCACCATCACCGTTGTGTTTCAGAATGGAAAGAAAAAAAAATTGCGACCGATAATAGCGTATCAGAAGGATCTTCTATCCGCGCGCGGAGAAGATGTTGACGGAAAAACTCCACGGACGGTAAATACAATAATATATCGGGTCGACAACTCGACACCGACAATAATAACCGGGGGAAAGAAAAATTCAGTCCATTGTCGGACCGAATAATCGAAGGATTTTATCCGTGCACGGAGAGAAGATGTTGACGGAAAAAATCCTCACGGACGGTAAATACAATAATATATCGGGTCGACAACTCGACACCGACAATAATAACCGGGGAAAAAGAAAAAAAAATTCGGTCCATTGTCGGACCGAATAATAAAGGATTTTATCCGTGGCGGAGAAGATGTTGACGGAAAAAATCCTCACGGACGGTAATACAATAATATATCAGGTCGACAACTCGGCACCGACAATAATAACCGGGGAAAAAAAATTAAATCCATTGTTGTCGGACCGATGATATAAGTATTGAAGGATTTTATCCGTGCGCGGAAGATGTTGTTGACGGAAAAAATCCACGGACGGTAAATACAATGTATATCGGGTCGACAACTCGACACCGACAATAATAACCGGGGAAAAAAGAAAAAAAATTCCATTGTTGTCGGACCGAATAATATATTGAAGGATTTTATCCGTGCGCGGAGGAGATGTTGACGGAAAAATCTCACGGACGGTAAATACAATAATATATCGGGTCGACAACTCGACACCGACAATAATAACCGGGGAAAAAAAAAAAATTCGGTCCATTGTTATCGGACCGAATAATAGCGAAGGATTTTATCCGTGCACAGAAGATGTTGACGGAAAAAATCCCGCGGACGGTAAATACAATAATATATCAGGTCGACAACTCGACACCACAATAATAACCAGGGAAAAAAGAAAAAAAATTCAGTCCTTGTTGTCGGACCGAATAATAACATATCGAAGGATTTTATCCGTGCACGGAAGATGTTGACGGAAAAAATCCTCACGGACGGTAAATACAATAATATATCGGGTGGACAACTCCACAAACAATAATAACCGGGGGGAAAAGAAAAATTCGGTCCATTATTGTCGGACCGAATAATATCGAAGGATTTATCCGTACGAAGAAGATGTTGACGGAAAAAATCCTCACGGACGGTAAATACAATAATATCGGGTCGACAACTCGACACCGTCAACCAGGGGAAAAATGGTCCATTGTTGTCGGACCGAATAATATCGAGAATTTTTATCCGTGCACGAAAGAAGATGTTGACGGAAAAAAATCACGGAGAAATAAATATATGTAGCGGTAACAACTCGACACCGACAATAACCGGGGAAAAGAAAAATTCATTGTCGGACAATATATCGAAGATTTTATCCGCAAAAAGATGTTGACGGAAAAATCCTCAGGAAAAATGCAAATATATCGGGTCGACAACTCGACACCGACTAATAACCTGGGGAAAGAAATTCGGTCCATTGTCGGACCGAATAATATCGAAGGATTTTATCCGTGCGGAGGAGATGTTGACGGAAAAATCCTCACGGACGGTAAATACATATCAGGTCGACAACTCCACACCGACAATAACCGGGGAAAAAAAAATCCATTGTCGGACCGAATAATATCGAAGGATTTATCCGTGCGCGGAGGAAGATGTTGACGGAAAAAATCCGGACGGTAATATTTAATATCGGGTCGACAACTCGACACCGACAATTTAAGGGAGAAAAAAAATTCGGTCCATTGTCGGACCGAATAATATCGAAGGATTTATCCGTGCTGAAGAAGATGTTGACGGAAAAATCCACGGGCGGTAAATACAATAATATATCGGGTCGACAACTCGACACCGACAATAATAACAGGGGAAAAAAGAAAAAAATTCGGTCCATTGTTGTCGGACCGAATAATATCGAGGATTTTATCCGTGCATAGGAAGATGTTGACGGAAAAAATCCTCACGGACGGTAAATACAATAATATATCGGGTCGACAACTCGACACCGACAATAATAACCGGGGAAAAAAAAAAAAAAATTCGGTCCATTTGTCGGACCGAATAATAGCGAAGAATTTTATCCGTGCGCGGAGAAATGTTGACGGAAAAAATCCACGGACGGTAAATACAATAATATATCGGGTCGACAACTCGACACCGACTATAATAACCGGGGAAAAAAGAAAAAAAATTCCGTCCATTGTTGTCGGACCGAATAATATCGAAGGATTTTTATCCGTGCGCGGAAGAAGATGTTGACGGAAAAAAATCCACGGAAGGTAAATTAATGTATCGGGTCGACAACTCGACACCGACAATAACCAGGGGAAAAAAAATTCCGTCCATTGTTGTCGGACCGAATAATATCGAAGGATTTTATCCGTGCGCGAAGAAGATGTTGACGGAAAAAATCCACGGACGGTAAATTCAATAATATATCGGGTCGACAACTCGACACCGACAATAATAACCAGAAAAATTCGGTCCATTGTCGGACCGAATAATATCGAAGGATTTTTATCCGTGCGCGAAGAAGATGTTGACGGAAAAAATCCACGGACGGTAAATAATAATATATCGGGTCGACAACTCGACACCGACATAATAACCGGGGGAAAAAAAATTCGTCCATTGTCGGACCGAATAATATCGAAGGATTTTATCCGTGCGCGAAGAAGATGTTGACGGAAAAATCCACGGACGGTAAATACAATAATATCAGGTCGACAACTCGACACCGACAATACTCGGGGAAAAAAAATTCGGTCCATTGTTGTCGGACCGAATAATATCGAAGGATTTTATCCGTGCACGGAGAAGATGTTGACGGAAAAAATCCTCACGGACGGTAAATACAATAATATATCGGGTCGACAACTCGACACCGACAATAATAACCAGGGGAAAAAGAAAAATTCGGTCCATTGTTGTCGGACCGAATAATATCGAGATTTTATCCGTGCTGGAGAAGATGTTGACGGAAAAAATCCTCACGGACGGTAAAATACAATAATATATCGGGTCGACAACTCGGCACCGACAATAATAACCGGGGGGAAAAAAAAGAAAAAAAAAAATTCGGTCCATTGTTGTCGGACCGAATAATATCGAGGATTTATCCGTGCACGGAGAAGATGTTGACGGAAAAAATCCTCACGGACAATAAATATAATATATCGGGTCGACAACTCGACACCGACAATAATAACCAGGGAGGGGGAAAAGAAAAAATTCGGTCCATTGTCGGACCGAATAATATCGAAGGATTTTATCCGTGCGCGGAGAAATGTTGACGGAAAAATCACTCACGGACGGTAAATACAATAATATATCGGGTCGACAACTCCACACCGATAATAACCGGGGAAAGAAAAAAATTCGGTCCATTTTGTCGGACCGAATAATATCGAAGGTTTTATCCGTGCGCGGAGAAATGTTGACGGAAAAATCCTCACGGACGGTAAATACAATAATATATCAGGTCGACAACTCGACACCGACAATAATAACCGGGAAAAGAAAAAATTCGGTCCATTGTTGTCGGACCGAATAATATCGAAGGATTTTATCCGTGCGCGAAGAAGATGTTGACGGAAAAAATCCTCACGGACGGTAAATACAATAATATATCGGGTCGACAACTCGACACCGACAATAATAACCGGGGGGGGGAAAGAAAAAATTCCGTCCATTGTTGTCGGACCGAATAATATCGAAGGATTTTATCCGTGCGCGGAGAAGATGTTGACGGAAAAAATCCTCACGGACGGTAAATACAATAATATATCGGGTCGACAACTCGACACCGACAATAATAACCGGGGGAAAAAAAGAAAAAAAAAATTCGGTCCATTGTTGTCGGACCGAATAATATCGAAGGATTTTATCCGTGCGCGGAGAAGATGTTGACGGAAAAAATCTCACGGACGGTAAATACAATAATATATCGGGTCGACAACTCGACACCGACAATAATAACCGGGGAAAAAAAAGAAAAAAAAATTCCGTCCATTGTTGTCGGACCGAATAATATCGAAGGATTTTATCCGTGCGCGGAGAAGATGTTGACGGAAAAAAATCCTCACGGACGGTAAATACAATAATATATCGGGTCGACAACTCGACACCGACAATAATAACCGGGGAAAAGAAAAAAAAAATTCGGTCCATTGTCGGACCGAATAATATCGAAGGATTTTATCCGTGCGCGAAGAAGATGTTGACGGAAAAAATCCTCACGGACGGTAAATACAATAATATATCGGGTCGACAACTCGACACCGACAATAATAACCGGGGAAAGAAAAATCAAAAAAATCGATATTTCCACTCTGAGATATTATCAGACGAAGATTAGTCGAAAAACAAACATAATTTACGTTGAGAGCAATTTGCGCAATTGAGGCGCGGAGGTCAACAACGTCGAAAATGATAACGAATTGACGAAATATTATTATAACCGTTCCTTCTTTTCGGTCCATAAAAAAAAATATATATATATATATATATATATCGGTTTAATAATTTTTTTTTTCATTTCATTCAGTTTTGAAAATTCAATTATTACAATCGAACCTAAAAGAACGTTCATCAAAACATGACACAGCAAAAACAGTCGATTTATTGTCAAGTCCGAGTACTTGATTTCTTATCACTTTTCCTGATATCGTCCTCAAGGTCACTGTCACTTTTACTCTGATGTATTTTTCTATAATAATATTTTTAATTATATTTTTTTCTTGAAAAAGTTTGAATTGTTACAATTTATCGTATCGTCTTATTTGGGGCAAAAAAAAACCCTGTTGACCCGATGGATTTTTTTTTCCCCGAGATCTCAACTGAAAATCAGTACAGGCGATGAAAGTGGGAAAACTTTAATTCTTGAGAGGATTTTTTCACCCCAGGCCGCTTTCCCTTCGCCACCGGCCGTCTTCAGTAGCATTTACGGCCCAAATTTTTGGTCGCAGTTTTCTCGGACAATTCCAAAATTGTAAAACCGCCGAATCGTCGTGCAAATTCTACTGAGGCCGGTCAATATTTCCCCCCCCCCGCCGCCCCGCCCCCCTTGAAAAACCCACTTTATATTATTATTATTATTTTTTTTTCCGGTCTTATTTCTTAATAATAATAATTGACGATACCGAAGTGTCACACCTACGATAGTGATAAGAGGCCAACGCTGATAACGTACGAAATAATCAATCGTTCCACGACAAATTGAGTACTTTTATTGGCGTGCACGCGTAACGTTACGCGCAGGAAATACTCTGTTTTTTTTTACACGTTTTTGAGAAAAAAAGTGAAGAAAATTGTACGGAAAGTGTATTTTTTTTTTTTTTATATAAATTTTTTCATTCGTAAAAGCCAGAGCGTCACGTCACTGCGAAAGTTACTACAACCGGACGGTAAGTGACATTTTTCACTATAAAATCTATAAATATCTGTAACGTTTTTGTGGAAAATGCGAAATTAAAAAAAAAAAAATAAAAATTTTTTTCGATGGGGGCCTCCATTACCCGGTTCGATCCTTAAATAGATTACAAAATAAATAATAAATATTTGTTATTCAATGCTATATATATATCCGTTAAAATATCCTATTACAAAGTGTATATAGAGAAAATATGACGATTTAAAATTGGCGCCCCCTCCCCCCCCCCCCACAGTTGCTGACGATTTTAGAGATTTTTCTAAAAAATTTTTATTTTTCGATTTTCAGATCTCCTTTTATGCGTTATTTAAAAAAAAAAATTAAAGTTAAGGGAAAAAAAATAAAGTTATTTAGTGTATTTGTATTTGGTCCGGGGGGTTGTAAGTATAGTTTGAAAAAAAAAAAAAATGTTATTATCCGTTCTTTACATTTTCTCCTGTTTATTTATACGTTTTATTGTCGGATAATTGGTTAAAAAAAAAAAAATTAAAAAATAAAATTGGCCCCCAAAAAATTCGTGTACGCGCACCCCCAACCTTTTCGTTTTCTATTTGTATTTTAAAAATTTTTTTTCCACTTTCACCCTCCTTTTTACGATAATTGGTTAAAAAAAAAATTTAAAAATAAAAAATTAGGCAAAATTCGTGTACCAAAACACCCCCAACGCTTTCGATTTTCTATTTATTTGAAATTTTTTTTCCACTTTCAACTCCTTTACGCGTTTATTGTCGGATAATTGGTTAAAAAAAATTTAAAATAAAATTGGGCCCAAAATAATCTAGCACACCCCAACGCTTTTCGATTTTCTATTTGTATTTAAAAAATTTTTTTTCACTTTCAGCTCCTTTACGCGTTTATTGTCGGATAATTGGTTAAAAAAAAAAAAAATTGAGGCCCCAAATTCGTGTACCGCACTAACTTTTCGATTTTCTATTTGTATTTAAAAATTTTTTTTCCACTTTCACCTCTTTTGCTTTTATTGTCGGAAATTGGTTTGAAAAAAAAAAATTAAAAATTGGCCATTTACCAAAAATTCGTGTCGGATAATTGGTAAAAAAAATAAAAATTGGCCCCCCAAAATTCGTACCGCACCTAACGCTTTTCGATTTTCTATTTGTATTTTAAAAAAATTTTTTTTCCACTTTCAACCTCCTTTACGCGTTTTATTGTCGGATAATTGGTTTGAAAAAAAAAAAATTTAAAGAAAATTGGTCAAAGTCCATCGGCAAAAAAAAATAAAGTCATTTACTGTATTTGTATTTTGGCGGGGGGGGTGGGGGTAGGGGTTTAGTTTGAAAAAAAAATAATGTTATTATCCGTTCTTCTACATTTTCTCCTGTTTATTTATACGTTTTATTGTCGGATAATTGGTTAAAAAAAAAATAAAAATTCATTTAAAAAATTCGTGTACCGCGCACCCCCAACGCTTTTCGATTTTCTATTTGTATTTAAAAATTTTTTTTTTCACTTTCACCTCCTTTTACGCGTTTTATTGTCGGATAATTGGTTTGAAAAAAATAAAATAAAATAAAAATAAAATAACGTAGGACTCCGACAACTATCTCGGATTTGTGGCTCGGAGCACTCGAACGAAAAAAAAAATACTCTCAAAATTGGTTTTAAGACGGAATAAAATTTCGAAATTTGAAACCGGTTAATTGAGGAATTTTCACGAGACTAAGCAATTGCGGATTTCACCAACGAAATATTTTTAAGTACGTTTTCGATATAATTCTTCGATATTCTTCGTTCATTTCTCCTTTCTGCGAAATATTCAATATCGAAATTACCAACGACCGGACGAATTTTTGCATAAATTCCATAAAAAGCCAAAGGACGAAGATCGCTCATGAAATGGACGACGTCCGAATTGATTATTGATTCAATCAATTGATTCGGATCGCCTCAATTCAACGCCCGGGACATTGGAGACGACCCGAATATATCTTATATCTACAAAAATTTTGTACTTTAAAAAATGTACAACGCCGCTTGTCGTTGTACGAAATGCGCAATTACTCAGTTGCCCCACCCCGTAAATTACATTTTTCGATGGGAATTATGTTGTAATTGTTTGTTTTTTTCTTTCTCCGACAGTAAATTATACAATAAAAACTGTATATGAGACCGGTGAAATGGCGGCGGACAAAAATCTGGCGCCCGACGGAGGCTGGGGATGGGTCATAATAGCGGCGTTCGCCATCAACAACGTGAGTATATATATATATATATATATATATTTTATATATCTTATATTATATATTGTGTATATCGGGGTTTTTCCTGTGCCTCTCCGGACGCCTCTAGCCGCAATCTCGGTTTCGGCCGCTCGCCATCTTCAGTGGCGCGGTCTTCAGTAGCCGACCGGAGTTAGTGGACGGAGACGAAACTGCCGTGGAATTTAAACGGTTTTTGCGATCTCTTAATCTCTGAATCTAACGCGTTGGGGGGGAAATTGAAAAAAATTGAAAAAATTGAAAAATTTTTAAAAATTTTTTTTTTTTAAATCGACGATTCCCATATATTCGTGAATGTAGTAAGCATAAAAATTCCAATTGAATCCCAAACGAATTATCGAAAAAATATTCGAGAACAAAAGCGAGTCGAATTTTACTAACGAAAGATAAACTATTTTCCCTAAATATAATGTAATTGGAATTTTTTCTATATTTATTTTATATATATATATATATATATATATATATATATATATATATATATATATATATTCGTATATGAAATAGAAAAGCACTATTTTGAATTTTGAAAATGTCCCGCCGTCCGAAAAATTTTACCCCCCCCCACCCCGACACTACATGTTATAATTATATAATATTATATATTATATATTTATAATGTAGGTCCATTATAACGAAAGGATAACACAATATATATATATATATATATATATATATATATATATATATATATATATATATATATAATTTTAAAGATGATCACTGAGGCAGGCGAGTGCACAAAATCGTTTCCTCTGCACGCCATTTTTTGTGTATCGATCCGTGTCGAGTGAAGTCATTTCCTATTCTTTGAAACCAGGGCCTATATATATATATATATTTTTTTCATTTTCATATTTTTTCATTTTTTCTCAGATAATCAACGTGCCACTGTACCAGAGCTTCACGCTCCTCTTCAGAAACGTTTTCACCGAGATGAAACTGACGACAATAGACATAACGACAATACTGAACATCAACTCGTCATCAGGCTTCCTCTTGGGTATTAATAATAATAATAATAATAATAATAATAATATATATATATATATATATATATATATATATATATATATATATATATATATATATATATATATATATATATAAAAGCCTGGTTCCAGGTCGAGCCCTTCAGGCATCGTTAATTTAAAATTTCCAACATAAACTGTATACAGTCGACGGTGAACTTTGTAACGGAGTTCGATATCCGTACAACGATTCGCGTTTGCGCATCGATTCGAACTTTGCCCAACTCGTCGACGTTAGTCCGTATTTAGTTCGGCATTCCGATTTTCGACACATTCGGAGTCCGATATTCTTTAAATTCCGTTTACGAATTACCAACATAAACTGTATACAGTCGGCGGTCCCGTCGTTTAAAAGGGAAAGGTAAAACATAAAAAATTTTACGTGCAATCTCTCACGACTGACAATAATTAAAGTTTCTTATTTTGGGCGAAATAAAACGAATTCCGATGGTCGAAACGTCGACATTAGTTTCGAGGCGTACCGCCGCCTACTGATACAGTGAAACTATATACCGATATAGTTTACTAAGTGAGTGGTTTATCGTTGTCGGATTAATTGTTGCAGGTATGTTCAACGGTCCGCTATTGAAGACGTTCGGCTACAGGAGGGTCGGCATGGTCGCCAGCGTTATCGCCTCGGTCGGCTATTTCATGACCAGCCGAGCGCAAACGTTCACCGAACTCGTCGTTTTCTACGGAATCATGTTCTGTAAGACGTTTACGCCATTCGGTCGATACCGTGCGAGAAGCCGAACGGCTTCTTATAACCGGCATTCGAAACCGTCTACGGCTTAACCGCGCCAACCCCCGTAAACCGGGGTCCGGTTTCGAAAGAACGAACCCGGCAGAACCAGACTAAATTTACGATACCTTGTTCTGTTCCAGCCGCCGGCGCCATAATGACGATGGCGGCGTTCGCCCTGGCGATGAACACGTACTTCACGAAGAAGAGGAACAGGGCTTCGGGAATCTGCATGACGGCGACGGGCCTCGGTCCGGTATTCATGCCGTTGGTACGTACGAAAACAATTTATTTCTATTCGAATACACGGTTTGCTCACTTTCGGCTAGACCGGATTCGGCCAATCGCCGTCTTCAGTTCAGTAGTCACAGTGAAAGTACATTTTATTAAAATATATAAATAAATAAATTCTTTTATCAGTCACCATATTCGTAGAAATTCTCCCCGCCTTTTCTCTGGATGTATCGTTATACTTTTATATATTCATATATATAATCGTAGTGTAATGACAAATATTTGCAGGGTGTTTTCGATTCATTTAAATTTAAATAAATGTACTTTTATCAGAAAATTGTTAGCACTGTTACCATATTCCGTAGAAATTCTCCCCGCCTTTTCTCTGGATGTATCGTTATACTTTTATATATTCATATATATAATCGTAGTGTAATGACAAATATTTGAGTGCACGGTGTTTTCGATTCATTTAAATTTAAATAAATGTACTTTTATCAGAAATTGTTACTGCTTACTGTTACCATATTCCGTAGAAATTCTCCCGCCTTTTCTCTTGGATGTATCGTTATACTTTTATATATTCATATATATAATCGTAGTGTAATGACAAATATTTGCACGGTGGTTTCGATTCATTTAAATTTAAATAAATGTACTTTTATCAGAAAATTGTTAGCGCTGTTACCATATTCCGTAGAAATTCTCCCCGCCTTTTCTCCTGGTGTATCGTTGTACTTTTTATTTAATATATATAATCGTAGTGTAATGACAAATATTTGCACAGTGTTTTCGATTCATTTAAATTTAAATAAATGTACTTTTATCAGAAAATTGTTGCTTAGCATACCATATTCATTAAAATTCTCTCCCTTTTCTGGATGTATCGTTATACTTTTATATATTCATATATATAATCGTAGTGTAATGACAAATATTGCACACGGTGTTTCATATTCCGAGAAAAATGTATTCATTTATAATCTGAAAATTTTGTTACACTGTACCATATTCCATAGAAATCTCCCATATATATAATCGTAGTGTAATGACATGTATTTGTTATACTGCTCTAAATGTATCGTTCTATATATTTTATCATACTGTACTGTTATTCCGTATCCGTCCCGCCTTTTCTCTGATGTATCGTTATACTTTTATAATTATTCGCTAACCGTAATAAAAAATGCACTCTGGATGCATCGTATATTGTAGCATATATTCATATATATATAATCGTAGTGTAATGACAAATATTTGCATTGTGTTTTCAGATTCATTAAATTCCCTCCCAGCCTCTCTGATGTATCGTTATACTTTTTATATATTCATATATATAATCGTAGTGTAATGACAAATATTTGCACGGTGTTTTCGATTCATTTAAATTTAAATAAATGTACTTTTATCAGAAAATTGTTAGCACTGTTACCATATTCCGTAGAAATTCTCCCCGCCTTTTCTCTGGATGTATCGTTATACTTTTATATATTCATATATATAATCGTAGTGTAATGACAAATATTTGCACGGTGTTTTCGATTCATTTAAATTTAAATAAATGTACATTTATCAGAAAATTGTTAGCACTGTTACCATATTCCGTAGAAATTCTCCCCGCCTTTTCTCTGGATGTATCGTTATACTTTTATATATTCATATATATAATCGTAGTGTAATGACAAATATTTGCACGGTGTTTTCGATTCATTTAAATTTAAATAAATGTACATTTATCAGAAAATTGTTAGCACTGTTACCATATTCCGTAGAAATTCTCCCCGCCTTTTCTCTGGATGTATCGTTATACTTTTATATATTCATATATATAATCGTAGTGTAATGACAAATATTTGCACGGTGTTTTCGATTCATTTAAATTTAAATAAATGTACATTTATCAGAAAATTATTAGCACGTTACCATATTCCGTAGAAATTCTCCCTTTCTCTGGATGTATCGTTATACTTTTATATATTCATATATATAATCGTAGTGTAATGGCAAATATTTGCACGGTGTTTCGATTCATTTAAATTTAAATAAATGTACATTTATCAGAAAATTATTAGCACTGTTACCATATTCCATAGAAATTCTCCGCCTTTTCCTCTGGATGTATCGTTATACTTTTATATATTCATATATATAATCGTAGTGTAATGACAAATATTTGCACGGTGGTTTCGATTCATTTAAATTTAAATAAATGTACATTTATCAGAAAATTGTTAGCACTGTTACCATATTCCGTAGAAATTCTCCCCGCCTTTCCTCTGGATGTATCGTTATACTTTTATTTATTCATATATATAATCGTAGTGTAATGACAAATATTTGCACGGTGGTTTCGATTCATTTAAATTTAAATAAATGTACATTTATCAGAAAATTGTTAGCACTGTTACCATATTCCGTAGAAATTCTCATTTCTCCTGGATGTATCGTTATACTTTTATATATTCATATATATAATCGTAGTGTAATGACAAATATTTGCACGGTGTTTTCGATTCATTTAAATTTAAATAAATGTACATTTATCAGAAAATTGTTAGCACTGTTACCATATTCCGTAGAAATTCTCCCCGCTTTTTCTCTGGATGTATCGTTATACTTTTATATATTCATATATATAATCGTAGTGTAATGACAAATATTTGCACGGTGTTTTCGATTCATTTAAATTTAAATAAATGTACATTTATCAGAAAATTGTTAGCACTATTACCATATTCCAGAAATTCTCCCTGCCTTTTCCTGTTGATGTATCGTTATACTTTTATATATTCATATATATAATCGTAGTGTAATGACAAATATTTGCACGGTGTTTTCGATTCATTTAAATTTAAATAAATGTACTTTTATCAGAAAATTGTGCACTGTTACCATATTCCATAGAAATTCTCCCCCTTTTCTCTGGATGTATCGTTATACTTTTATATATTCATATATATAATCGTAGTGTAATGACAAATATTTGCACAGTGTTTACGATTCATTTAAATTTAAATAAATGTTCGATTCATTTATAAATAGCACTGTTACCATATTCATAGAAATTCTCCCCGCTTTTCTCTGGATGTATCGTTATACTTTTATATATTCATATATATAATCGTAGTTATATGACAAATATTTGCAGGGTTTTTTACATTTAAATTTAAATAAATGTATTTATCAGAAAATTGTTGCACTGTTACCATATTCGTAGAAATTCTCCCCGCCGCTTTCCTGTTGATGTATCATTATATTTATATATTCATATATATAATCGTATTATATGACAAATATTTGCACGGTGTTTTCGATTCATTTAAATTTAAATAAATGTACATTTATCAGAAAATTGTTAGCACTGTTACCATATTCCGTAGAAATTCTCCCGCCTTCTCTGTTGATGTATCGTTATACTTTTATATATTCCATATATAATCGTAGTGTAATGACAAATATTTGCACGGTGTTTTCGATTCATTTAAATTTAAATAAATGTACTTTTATCAGAAAATTATTAGCTTACTGTTACCATATTCCAGAAATTCTCCCGCCTTTTCTCTGGATGTATCGTTATACTTTTATATATTCATATATATAATCGTAGTGTAATGACAAATATTTGCAGGGTTTTCGATTCATTTAAATTTAAATAAATGTACATTTATCAGAAAATTGTTATTACTGTTTACCATATTCCGTATTGAATTCTCCCCGCCTTTCCTGTTGGATGTATCGTTATACTTTTATATATTCATATATAATCGTAGTGTAATGACAAATATTTGCACGGTGTTTTCGATTCATTTAAATTTAAATAAATGTACATTTATCAGAAAATTGTTAGCACTGTTACCATATTCCGTATGGGAAATTCTCCCCCTTTTCTCTGGATGTATCGTTATACTTTTATATATTCATATATATAATCGTAGTGTAATGACAAATATTTGCACGGTGTTTTCGATTCATTTAAATTTAAATAAATGTACATTTATCAGAAAATTGTTAGCACTGTTACCATATTCATTAGAAATTCTCCTCGCTTTTCCTGTTGATGTATCGTTATACTTTTATATATTCATATATAATCGTAGTGTAATGACAAATATTTGCAGTGTTTTCGATTCATTTAAATTTAAATAAATGTACATTTATCAGAAAATTGTTAGCACTGTTACCATATTCGTAGAAATTCTCCTTTCCTGTTGGATGTATCGTTATACTTTTATATATTCATATATATAATCGTAGTGTAATGACAAATATTTGCACGGTGTTTTCGATTCATTTAAATTTAAATAAATGTACATTTACAGAAAATTGTTATCAGAAAATTGTTAGCACCTGGTACCATATTCCGTAGAAATTCTCCCTGCGCCTTTCCTATTGATGTATCGTTATACTTTTATATTCATATATAATCGTAGTGTAATGACAAATATTTGCACAGTGTTTTCGATTCATTTAAATTTAAATAAATGTACTTTTATCAGAAAATTATTAGCACTGTTACCATATTCCGTAGAAATTCTCCCCTTTTCTCTGGATGTATCGTTATACTTTTATATATTCATATATATAATCGTAGTAATGACAAATATTTGCACGGTGTTTTCGACATTTAAATTTAAATAAATGTAATTTATCAGAAAATTGTTAGCACTGTACCATATTCAGAAATTCTCCCCCTTTTCTCTGGATGTATCGTTATACTTTTATATATTCATATATATAATCGTAGTGTAATGACAAATATTTGCACGGTGTTTTCGATTCATTTAAATTTAAATAAATGTACATTTATCAGAAAATTGTTAGCACTGTTACCATATTCCGTAGAAATTCCGTAGAAATTCCTCCGCTTTTTTCCTGTTGGATGTATCGTTATACTTTTATATATTCATATATATAATCGTAGTGTAATGACAAATATTTGGTGTTTTCGATTCATTTAAATTTAAATAAATGTACATTTATCAGAAAATTGTTAGCACTGTTACCATATTCCGTAGAAATTCTCCCCGCCTTTTCTCTTGATGTATCGTTATACTTTTATATATTCATATATATAATCGTAGTGTAATGACAAATATTTGCACGGTGTTTTCGATTCATTTAAATTTAAATAAATGTACATTTATCAGAAAATTGTTACACTGTTACCATATTCCGTAGAAATTCTCCCGCCTTTCTCTTGATTACGTTATACTTTTATATATTCATATATATAATCGTAGTGTAATGACAAATATTTAGGTGTTTTCGATTCATTTAAATTTAAATAAATGTACTTTTTCAGAAAATTGTTAGCACTGTTACCATATTCCGTAGAAATTCTCCTTTTCTCTTGATGTATCGTTATACTTTTATATATTCATATATATAATCGTAGTGTAATGACAAATATTTGCACGGTGTTTTCGATTCATTTAAATTTAAATAAATGTACATTTATCAGAAAATTGTTAGCGCTGTTACCATATTCCGTAGAAATTCTCCCCGCTTTTCTCTGATGTATCGTTATACTTTTATATATTCATATATATAATCGTAGTGTAATGACAAATATTTGCACAGTGTTTTGATTCATTTAAATTTAAATAAATGTACATTTATCAGAAAATTATTAGCACCGTACCATATTCCGTAGAAATTCTCCCCGCTTTTTCTCTGATGTATCGTTATACTTTTATATATTCATATATAATCGTAGTGTAATGACAAATATTTGCACGGTGTTTTCGATTCATTTAAATTTAAATAAATGTACATTTATCAGAAAATTGTTAGCATTACCATATTCCGTCCAGAAATTCTCCCACTTTTCTCTGATGTATCGTTATACTTTTATATATTCATATATATAATCGTAGTGTAATGACAAATATTTGCACGGTGTTTTCGATTCATTTAAATTTAAATAAATGTACATTTATCAGAAAATTGTTAGCACCGTACCATATTCGTAGAAATTCTCCCCGCTTTTCTCTGGATGTATCGTTATACTTTTATATATTCATATATATAATCGTAGTGTAATGACAAATATTTGCACAGTGTTTTCGATTCATTTAAATTTAAATAAATGTACATTTATCAGAAAATTGTTACTGTACCATATTCAGTAGAAATTCTCCCGCCTTTTCTCTGATGTATCGTTATACTTTTATATATTCATATATATAATCGTAGTGTAATGACAAATATTTGCACGGTGTTTTCGATTCATTTAAATTTAAATAAATGTACATTTATCAGAAAATTGTTAGCACTGTTACCATATTCCGTAGAAATTCTCCCCGCCTTTTCTCTGGATGTATCGTTATACTTTTATATATTCATATATATAATCGTAGTGTAATGACAAATATTTGCACGGTGTTTTCGATTCATTTAAATTTAAATAAATGTACATTTATCAGAAAATTGTTAGCACTGTGACCATATTCCGTAGAAATTCTCCCCACTTTTCTCTTGATGTATCATTATACTTTTATATATTCATATATATATAATCGTAGTGTAATGACAAATATTTGCACGGTGTTTTCGATTCATTTAAATTTAAATAAATGTACTTTTATCAGAAAATTGTTAGCACTGTTACCATATTCCGTAGAAATTCTCCCCGCCTTTTCTCTGGATGTATCGTTATACTTTTATATATTCATATATAATCGTAGTGTAATGACAAATATTTGCAGTGTTTTGATTCATTTAAATTTAAATAAATGTACATTTATCAGAAAATTGTTAGCACTGGTACCATATTCCGTAGAAATTCTCCCCGCCTTTTCTCTGGATGTATCGTTATACTTTTATATATTCATATATATAATCGTAGTGTAATGACAAATATTTGCAGGGTGTTTTCGATTCATTTAAATTTAAATAAATGTACATTTATCAGAAAATTGTTAGCACCGGTACCATACTCCGTAGACCATATTCTCCCTGCCTTTTCTCTGATGTATCGTTATACTTTATATATTAGATATATAATCGTAGTGTAATGACAAATATTTGCACGGTGTTTTCGATTCATTTAAATTTAAATAAATGTACATTTTCAGAAAATTGTTAGCACTGTTACCATTCCGTAGAAATTCTCCCCTTTTCTCTTGATGTATCGTTATACTTTTATATATTCATATATAATCGTAGTGTAATGACAAATATTTGCAGGAGTTTTTCGATTCATTTAAATTTAAATAAATGTACATTTATCAGAAAATTGTTAGCACTGTTGACCATATTCCGTAGAAATTCTCCCTCGCCTTTTCTCTGATGTATCGTTATACTTTTATATATTCATATATATAATGTAGTGTAACCCCCTGACTTCCAAATATTTGCACGGTGTTTTGATTCATTTAAATTTAAATAAATGTACTTTATCAGAAAATTGTTAGCACTGTTGACCATATTCCGTAGAAATCCCCTCCTTTTCTCTGATGTATCGTTATACTTTTATATATTCATATATATAATCGTAGTGTAATGACAAATATTTGCACGTGTTTTGATTCATTTAAATTTAAATAAATGTACATTTATCAGAAAATTGTTAGCACTGTTACCATATTCCGTAGAAATTCTCCCCGCCTTTTCTCTGGATGTATCGTTATACTTTTATATATTCATATATATAATCGTAGTGTAATGACAAATATTTGCACGGTGTTTTCGATTCATTTTAAATTTAAATAAATGTACATTTATCAGAAAATTGTTAGCACTGTTACCATAATTCTCCCGCCTTTTCTCTGGATGTATCGTTATACTTTTATATATTCATATATATAATCGTAGTGTAATGACAAATATTTGCAGTGTTTTGATTCATTTAAATTTAAATAAATGTACTTTTATCAGAAAATTATTAGCACCTGTTACCATATTCCGTAGAAATTCTCCCGCCTTTTTTCTCTGGATGTATCGTTATACTTTTATATATTCATATATATAATCGTAGTGTAATGACAAATATTTGCACGGTGTTTTCGATTCATTTAAATTTAAATAAATGTACATTTATCAGAAAATTGTTAGCACTGTTACCATATTCCGTAGAAATTCTCCCCGCTTTTTCTCTGATGTATCGTTATACTTTTATATATTCATATATATAATCGTAGTGTAATGACAAATATTTGCATTGTTTTCGATTCATTTAAATTTAAATAAATGTACATTTATCAGAAAATTGTTAGCACTGTTACCATATTCGTAGAAATTCTCCCCGCTTTTTCTCTGGATGTATCGTTATACTTTATATATTCATATATATAATCGTAGTGTAATGCAAATATTTGCATTCGATTCATTTTAATTTAAATAAATGTACATTTATCAGAAAATTGTTAGCACTGTTACCATATTCGTAGAAATTCTCCCGCCACTTTTCTCTGGATGTATCGTTATACTTTTATATATTCATATATATAATCGTAGTGTAATGACAAATATTTGCACGGTGTTTTCGATTCATTTAAATTTAAATAAATGTACATTTATCAGAAAATTATTAGCACTGTGTACCATATTCCGTAGAAATTCTCCCCGCCTTTTCTCTGGATGTATCGTTATACTTTTATATATTCATATATATAATCGTAGTGTAATGACAAATATTTGCAGGGTGTTTTCGATTCATTTAAATTTAAATAAATGTACACTTTTATCAGAAAATTGTTAGCACTGTTACCATATTCCGTAGAAATTCTCCTTTTCTCTGGATGTATCGTTATACTTTTATATATTCATATATATAATCGTAGTGTAATGACAAATATTTGCACAGTGTTTTCGATTCATTTAAATTTAAATAAATGTACATTTATCAGAAATTTGCACGGTGTTTTGACATTTAAATTTAAATAAATGTACCATTTATTCCGTCAGAAAATTCTCCTTGCTTTTCTTAGCACTGTATCATTATACTTTATATATTCATATATATAATTCCGTGAGTGAAATTCTCCTCTGACAAATTTTCTGGATGGTTTCGATCGTTTCTTTTATATATTTAAATTTAGTGTAATGACAAAATTTGCAGGGTGTACATTTATTCATTTAAATTTAAATAAATGTACTTTTAGGCCTGTCATTCGAAAATTCTCGCCTTTTCTTGTTAGCATCGTTATACTTTTATATCATATATATAATCGTAGTGTAATGATTCTCCCGCCTTTTCTCAAATATTTTGGTGTTTTATTCATTTAAATTTAAATAAATGTCTTTTATATCAGAAAATTGTTAGCATATATAATCGTAGTGACCATATTCATTAGACAAATATTTGCACGGTGTTTTCGATTCATTTAAATTTAAATAAATGTACATTTATCAGAAAATTGTTAGCACTGTACCATATTCAGAAATTTTTCCCGGCTTTTTCTGGATGTATCGTTATACTTTTATATATTCATATATATAATCGTAGTGTAATGACAAATATTTGCACGGTGTTTTCGATTCATTTAAATTTAAATAAATGTACATTTATCAGAAAATTGTTAGCACCGGTACCATATTCCGTAGAAATTCTCCCCTTTCCCTCTCTGATTAATGTATCGTTATACTTTTATATATTCATATATATAATCGTAGTGTAATGACAAATATTTGCACGGTGTTTTCGATTCATTTAAATTTAAATAAATGTACATTTATCAGAAAATTGTTAGCACTGTTACCATATTCCGTAGAAATTCTCCCCGCCTTTTCTCTGGATGTATCGTTATACTTTTATATATTCATATATATAATCGTAGTGTAATGACAAATATTTGCACGGTGTTTTCGATTCATTTAAATTTAAATAAATGTACATTTATCAGAAAATTGTTAGCACTGTGACCATATTCCGTAGAAATTCTCCCCGCCTTTTCTCTGGATGTATCGTTATACTTTTATATATTCATATATATAATCGTAGTGTAATGACAAATATTTGCACGGTGTTTTCGATTCATTTAAATTTAAATAAATGTACATTTATCAGAAAATTGTTAGCACTGGTACCATATTCCGTAGAAATTCTCCCCGCCTTTTCTCTGATGTATGTTATACTTTTATATATTCATATATAACGTAGTGTAATGACAAATATACGGTGTTTTCGATTCATTTAAATTTAAATAAATGTACATTTATAGAAAATTGTTAAGCTGTTACATATTCGAAGTACGAAATTCCCGCCTTATCTCTGGATGTATCGTTATACTTTTATATATTCATATATATAATCGTAGTGTAATGACAAATATTTGCACGGTGTTTTCGATTCATTTAAATTTAAATAAATGTACATTTATCAGAAAATTGTTAGCACTGTTACCATATTCCGTAGAAATTCTCCCCGCCTTTCTCTGGATGTATCGTTATACTTTTATATATTCATATATATAATCGTAGTGTAATGACAAATATTTGCACGGTGTTTTCGATTCATTTAAATTTAAATAAATGTACATTTATCAGAAAATTGTTAGCGCTGTTACCATATTCCGTAGAAATTCTCCCCGCCTTTTCTCTGGATGTATCGTTATACTTTTATATATTCATATATATAATCGTAGTGTAATGACAAATATTTGCACGGTGTTTTCGATTCATTTAAATTTAAATAAATGTACATTTATCAGAAAATTGTTAGCACTGTTACCATATTCCGTAGAAATTCTCCCCGCCTTTTCTCTGGATGTATCGTTATACTTTTATATATTCATATATATAATCGTAGTGTAATGACAAATATTTGCACGGTGTTTTCGATTCATTTAAATTTAAATAAATGTACATTTACAGAAAATTTAGCACCGGTCATTCCGAAAATTCTCCCCGCCTTTTTATTAGTTATACTTTATATATTCATATATATAACGTAGTGTAATGACAAATATTTGCACGGTGTTTTCGATTCATTTAAATTTAAATATTCATTTATCAGAAAATTGTTAGCACCGGAAATTCGTAGAAATTCCCCCTTTTCTCTGGATGTATCGTTATACTTTTATATATTCATATATATAATCGTAGTGTAATGACAAATATTTGCACGGTGTTTTCGATTCATTTAAATTTAAATAAATGTACATTTATCAGAAAATTGTTAGCACTGTTACCATATTCCGTAGAAATTCTCCCCGCCTTTTCTCTGGATGTATCGTTATACTTTTATATATTCATATATATAATCGTAGTGTAATGACAAATATTTGCACGGTGTTTTCGATTCATTTAAATTTAAATAAATGTACATTTCAGAAAATTGTTCACTGTGACCATATTCCGTGAAATTCTCCCCTTTTCTTGTTAGTTATACTTTTTTATATACATATATAGTAATGTGTAATACCATTTTTGTTTTTATTCATTTAAATTTAAATAAATGTACGTAGAAATTGTTAGCACTGTTACCATATTCCATGAGATTTCCCGCTTTTCTGGATGTATCGTTATACTTTTATATATTCATATATATAATCGTAGTGTAATGACAAATATTTGCACGGTGTTTTCGATTCATTTAAATTTAAATAAATATACATTCAGAAAATTTAGCACTGTGAATTTGAGAAATTCTCCCCGCACCTCTGGATGTATGTTATACTTTTATATATTCATATATATACAGTGTTTATGACACAGTATTTTCGATTCATTTTAATTTAAATAAAATGTACATTTTCAGAAAATTGTGCACTGTTACCATATTCCGTAGAAATTCTCTCCGCTTTTCTCTGGATGTATCGTTATACTTTTATATATTCATATATATAATCGTAGTGTAATGACAAATATTTGCACGGTGTTTTCGATTCATTTAAATTTAAATAAATGTACATTTATCAGAAAATTGTTAGCACTGTTACCATACCATAGAAATTCTCCCCTTCCTGATGTATCGTTATACTTTTTTATATTCATATATATAATCGTAGTGTTCAAATATTTCCGGTGTTTTCGTTCATTTAAATTTAAATAAATGTATATCAGAAATTGTTTAGCACTCATATTCTGGATTCTCCCCTTGCGGGTATCGTTATACTTTTATATATTCTTATATATAATCGTAGTGTAATGACAAATATTTGCACGGTGTTCGATTCATTTAAATTTAAATAAATGTACATTCAGAAAATTGTTAGCACTTAAATTCCGTAAATTCTCCCATTTTCTCTGGATGTATGTTATACTTTTATATATTCATATATATACAGTGTTGACAAATATCACGGTGTTTTCGATTCATTTAAATTGTAAATAGCATTTACCAGAAAATTGTTAGCACTGTTACCATATTCGTAGAAATTCTCCCGCTTTTTCTGGATGTATCGTATCATTATACTTTTATATATTCATATATATAATCGTAGTGTAATGACAAATATTTGCACGGTGTTTTCGATTCATTTAAATTTAAATAAATGTACTTTTATCAGAAAATTGTTAGCACTACCATACCATATTCTCCTTTTCTCTGGATGTAGTTATATACTATATATTCAAATTCTCGTAGTGTAATGACAAATATTTGCCGGTGTTTTCGATTCATTTAAATTTAAATAAATAGCACTTTATCGGAAAATTGTTAGCACTGTACCATATGTAGAAATTCTCGCTTTTCTACGATGATTTTACTTTTATATATTCATATATATAATCGTAGTGTAATGACAAATATTTGCACGGTGTTTTCGATTCATTTAAATTTAAATAAATGTACTTTTCTTGGAAAATTGTGGACACCGTAGCCATTTCCACAGAAATTCCCCCCGCGTTTTCCCAATATATATATATATATATATATATATATATATATATATATATATATATATATCTTGCTCTGTTCTCAGGTGATGAGCAAAATGATGGATCATTACGGAGCCCGTGGCACTGCGCTGATTTTTTCCGCGCTCACTTTGCACTCGTTCGCCGGCACTCTGCTCATGCACCCGGTTAAGTGGCACTACAAGAAACAAGGTACTTTATATATATATCGGGTTGACTCTGAAGAGGCGAATCGAAGCCGAAAAACACCGAGTCTTCGGTGATCGACTAACTTTGTCATCGCACTTACTTAGCTGAAGAGGCGAATCGAAGCCGAAACAGAGTCGTAACTTGTCACTGAACAAATATCTTCGGTGATCGACTAACTTTGTCATCGCACTTACTTAGCTGAAGAGGCGAATCGAAGCCGAAACAGAGTCGTAACTTGTTACTGAGCAAATATCTTTGACCGGAGCAAGCCACAAGGCAAACAGAGTGCTTTAAGGTAACGACAAAAGGTAAGTTTTTCCTTTGTCTTTGAACGCAAACTGTGATTTATTTGACGACCGAAGCTCGAAGTATCGGTCGCTGGTAAAATTGTCCCCTTCGGCTGAGGAAGTGCGACGACACGAAGTCAGTGTCGGATATAATAACAGTTCGCTTTCGGCCAAATTGTAATCTTCGGAATTTACATCGATTGTCGTTCTGCTGAATAAATTTTCTTTTTCAGAGGACGAAGAAGAGGCGGCCAAGTTGAAAGGGCGCGAAGGCGGAGACGGTGAGGAGCGGGAGGAGGAGAATAAAGAGGACGAGGACGAGGAGGAGGAGGAGGAGGAGGAGGAGGAGGAGGAGGAGGAGGAGGAGAACGACGGCGTCCCAGAAGAGGTGACGGAACTCGACGAACTCAACCTTGAGCCGACGATCGTACCGAGAAAATATTCGGACGCCAGCCTAATCGGTACTATTTATAAAATTCGCATCGGCGTTTCTCCAGTATTTATCGAGTCGAATATTCGAGACAAATTAATTATACGTACCGGTGTAATATACGAATAAAATTGACGCCGTATTCGGGTTTCGGGCAGGAAATAGGTAGGCGCGGTTCGGTCAGTTCGGGGAAACCGACGGTGGCCCAGTCGAGGAGAGGCTCGGTCAGGATACAGCCGGATCCGGTCTGGTGGTCGAGCTCCAACTCGTTCGCCTCCAATCACCACAACCACAACCAGAACCAGAACCAGAATCGGCAGCAGTAGGCATTTTTCTTTTTTTTTTTTTTTATATCTGATATATATATATCTGTATTCCGGCGTGATGATACACTGTACGATCGAAAATATTCTCAATTTCTAGCGCGACTAATTTCTTCCATCTTTCGAGCGAATTTCGGTTCGTAAACTGACATTTTCAATATATATATATATATATATATATATATATATATATATATTTGATATACCTTGTTTTTGTGGTCTGCGAGGGTTGGAATACTGTATGTTCGTGACGTTTCTGTCTCCTCTCTCTCTCTCTCTCGCTGCCGGTTTGGTCTTTTTCTAGACTGCGGTTTTGGCCGCTCGCCCATCTTCAGTAGTCACTGTGTCAGTAGTCACTGTTGTGGCACTTTGGATGTTTTTGGCGTCCACTCACTGCTGCCCACTGTGTCACTACAGTACATGTGAAAGTGACACAGTGCAGCAGTGAGTGGATGCAACAGTGACTACTGACACACAGTGACTACTGAAGACGGTGAGCGGCCGACAAACCGCAGTCTAGCAAAAGACCAAACCGGCGAGAGGAGACAGAAACATCACGAACATACAGTGTGTATATATATATATATATATATATATATATATATATATATATATATATATGCCCACGTAGTAGGAGCAAAAGTAATTAAAAAAATGTATTCAAAAACGACTCAAAAACGTATTAACGATCGTTATCGGCCAGTTATTGATACCGAAATGCGAAACAAATTGATAGTGCCAAAAGCTTTAATACCTAATACATTCCGCGTTATTCAATCAATTCAACAGTTTCAGTTCCGAGGGTTTTTAAGAAATCCGCGTCGGATTCAGTGCGAAAAATGCACTTTTGCGTCCGAATGCGTTGAAGAGACACGGCGCCGATTATGCGGGTCGTTTACGATTATTTTGGAAAGAAAATTTGAAAAGAGCGAAACCGTTGAATTGAAATTTCGGAATAGTTGAATTTGTCACGTAAATAATGGAATTTTCGGATGCGCTTCGAAATAGTTTATACCTACTTTCACTTGGAAATATTTGAATTTTATTTCGAATTGTTGAATTTTTTCGCCAAATAATGAATTTTGTTTTATAAAAGATGAATTTCACTTTGAAATAGTTTATACATATTTTACTCGGAAATATTTCAATTTTACTTCGGAATAGTTGAATTTGAAAATAATGGAATTTGTTTCTATAAAAGATGAATTTCACTTTGAAATAGTTTATACATATTTTATTTTGAAATCGTTGAATTTGCCTCGAAAATAATGGAATTTGTTTCTATAAAAGATGAATTTCACTTTGAAATAGTTTATACATATTTTATTTTGAAATTGTTGAATTTTTCATCGAATAGTTGAATTTGCCTCGAAAATAATGGAATTTTGTTTCTATAAAAGATGAATTTCGCTTCGAAATAGTTTATACATATTTTACTTGGAAATATTTCAATTTTACTTCGGAATAGTTGAATTTGCCTCGAAAATAATGGAATTTTGTTTCTATAAAAGATGAATTTCACTTTGAAATAGTTTATACATATTTTATTTTGAAATCGTTGAATTTTTCATCGGAATAGTTGAATTTGCCTCGAAAATAATGGAATTTTGTTTCTATAAAAGATGAATTTCACTTCGAAATAGTTTATACATATTTTACTTGGAAATATTTCAATTTTACGGAATAGTTGAATTTTCGAAAATAATGGAATTTTGTTTCTATTGATTAATTTCACTTTGAAATAGCCATTTCACAATAAATAATGATGAATTTTTGTTTCTATAAAATGATGAATTTTCATCGAAATAGAATATTTTGTTCGTAGAAAGTCGGAATAGCAATTGGAATTTGCCTCGAAAATAATGGAATTTTATTTCTATAAAAGATGAATTTCAGTTTGAAATAGTTTATACATATTTTACTTGGAAATATTAGAATTTTATTTTGAAATCGTTGAATTTCACTTCGGAATAGTTGAAATCGCCTCGATAATAGTTGTATTCGTTTATATAATTGTTGAATTTCGATTCTAATTTTACGCGCAAAGAGCTTAATTTTTTCTCGGAAACGGTCGAATTTCATCTTACGGTTCGTTACAGAACGAGAACTGGGTTAGGCGTTATCCGGGAGTCGTAAAATCCTTGTAGTATTACGGAATTTTGTGCGAGTCATTGGGTGGATGAATTAATTTAACGTTCGCAATAATATTGACAGGATGAAGGGGCCAGACGACGGCGAGGACGTCGCTGAAGACACGGAGGTCACCGTCGAGGCGGAGGAGGAGAAGAAGAAGACGAAGAAGAGGAGGAGGAGTAGGAGTAGGAAGGACGGACAGTTGTGGTACAGGGCGTTCATCGACCTATTCGATTTGGACCTGCTGAAGGACGCCGGCTACAGGTCGATATGGTTGGGCATGTCGATAGCGTTTACGGCGGAGACCAATTTCTCGCTGATGACGCCGATAATACTGGGCGACCGCGGTTGGGACGTCGGTACGACGGCCGAAATTATGTCCGTCGTCGCAATCGCCGACATCCTCTTCAGATTCCTGTCGCCGTTCATCGGAGAACGGCTCGACATCGCCTACCGCTACATGTACATGCACAGTATACTGGTACTCGTCTTCTTCAGGTTCGGTGGTACCGTCTATAGCGTCCAGAAGTCGATGAACAAACTCTTATATTATTAGTCGTAATACTAATCGTACCAAAACGACATCAAACTGTACAAATCGCAAACATCTGTACAATATTTGCCTCGAAAATAATGAAATTTGTTTTATAAAAGATGAATTTCGCTTCGAAATAGTTTATACATATTTTACTTCGGATATATTTGAATTTTATTTCGAAATCGTTGAATTTTACCTCAAAATAATGGGGAATTTGTTTCTATAAAGATGAATTTCACTTCGAAATAGTTTATACATATTTTACTCGGATATATTTAAATTTTATTTCGAAATCGTTGAATTTGCCTCGAAAATAATGGAATTTGTTTCTATAAAAGATGAATTTCACTTCGAAATAGTTTATACATATTTTACTTGGAAATATTTGAATTTTATTTCGAAATCGTTGAATTTGCCTCGAAAATAATGAAATTTGTTTCTATAAAAGATGAATTTCACTTCGAAATAGTTTATACATATTTTACTCGGATATATTTAAATTTTATTTCGAAATCGTTGAATTTGCCTCAAAAATAATGGAATTTGTTTCTATAAAAGATGAATTTCACTTCGAAATAGTTTATACATATTTTACTTGGAAATATTTAAATTTTATTTTCGAAATCGTTGAATTTGCCAAAATAATGAGAATTTGACTTTTATAAAAGATGAATTTCACTTCGAAATAGTTTATACATATTTTACTTGGAAATATTTGAATTTTATTTCGAAATTGTTGAATTTGCCTCAAAATAATGGAATTTGTTTTTATAAAAGATGAATTTCGCTTCGAAATAGTTTATACATATTTTACTTGGAAATATTTGAATTTTATTTTCGAAATCGTTGAATTTGCCTCGAATTTGTTTCTACAAGATGAATTTTTCGAAATAGTTTATACATATTTTAGGATATATTTAAATTTTATTTGAAATCGTTGAATTTGCCTCAAAAATAATGGAATTTGTTTCTATAAAAGATGAATTTCACTTCGAAATAGTTTATACATATTTTACTTGGAAATATTTGAATTTTACTTCGGAATAGTTGAATTGACTCAAAAATAATGGAATTTGTTATTATAAAAGATGAATTTCGCTTCGAAATAGTTTATACATATTTTACTCGGATATATTTAAATTTTATTTCGAAATCGTTGAATTTGCCTCAAAAATAATGGAATTTGTTTCTATAAAAGATGAATTTCACTTCGAAATAGTTTATACATATTTTACTCGGAAATATTTAAATTTTATTTCGAAATCGTTGAATTTGCCTCGAAAATAATGAAATTTGTTTCTATAAAAGATGAATTTCACTTCGAAATAGTTTATACATATTTTACTCGGATATATTTAAATTTTATTTCGAAATCGTTGAATTTGCCTCGAAAATAATGAAATTTGTTTCTATAAAAGATGAATTTCACTTCGAAATAGTTTATACACATTTCACTTGGAAATATTTGAATTTTATTTCGAAAAACGTTGAATTTTACTTCGGAATATTTGAATTTGTCTCGAAAATAATGGAATTTTCGGATGCACTTCGAAATAGTTTATACATATTTTACTTGGAAATATTTGAATTTTATTTTTCGAAATCGTTGAATCGGACAGTTTAGTCCGTTTTTTTCCAGGGTGTCGTTCGCGAAAGTTTTCCCGGCGAAAAGCTTCTATTTGAGCATCAATTCCGAACCGATTTACAATATTATTATAGTTTCGTCGTATCGTCCCGATACGGCGTTTACGATACGTTATTTTACTCGTTTATTATATGTGTGTGGTATGCGGAGGTGTCGTGAATACCGTAGGTTTGTGGCGTTTCTTGTGTCGCCGGTCTTCAGTAGCGCCGTGACGTCACGTCGTTAACAACGATATAACAGATTGGCGAAAACACAACAGTGCAAAACATCGAAAGTGCTACCGAAGACCGAAAGGCGGAAGACCGCGAACCGGAGAAGCGAGACGGTGGGCGCCGTAAACACCTACGCTATTTTCCCCCTTGTAATTGACTCCGAGCCGTCTTCAGTAGTCTTCTTCTGAATTAAAATCTGGTTCCGTCTTGCGCAGGTTTGACTCAGGTCGAGTCGTATTGGGCGACGGTCGGCGTCTGCGTCGGCCTCGGCGTCGCCAAAGGCTTCAGATCGGTCTACATGACGCTGGTCATACCCAACTACGTGCCGTTGGAAAAATTGCCGTCGGCCTCCGGACTCCAGACAGTGCTGAACGGAATATTCCTACTCCTCTGCGGACCGCTAATCGGTACTCCAAAACGAATAACATTGTTCTCAGTAGGCGAAAACAATTTTGTCGCCAGATAACAACTTAAATTGCTGGCGCCGGATTCGATTTTACGAACGTCGTATTCGGCCGAAATAGTAATTGAATTTTACTTCGGATTAGTTGAATTCGCCTTGAAAATAATTGAATTTGTTTTTATAAAAGATGAATTTCTCTCCGAAATAGTTTATACATATTTCACTTGGAAATATTCGAAATTGTTGAATTTTACTTCGGAATAGTTGAATTTGCCTCAAAAATAATGGAATTTGCTTTTATAAAAGATGAATTTCCCTCCGAAATAGTTTATACATATTTTACTTGGAAATATTTGAATTTTACTTCAAAATTAGTTGAATTTGCCTCGAAAATAATGGAATTTGTTTTTATAAAAGATGAATTTCCCTTTGAAATAGTTTATACATATTTTACTTGGAAATATTTCAATTTTACTTCGGAATAGTTGAATTTGCCTCAAAAATAATGGAATTTGTTTTTATAAAAGATGAATTTCACTTTGAAATAGTTTATACATATTTTATTTGGAAATATTTGAATTTTACTTTGAATAGTTGAATTTGCCTCAAAAAATAATGGAATTCTGTTTTTATAAAAGATAATTTCCCACTCGAAATAGTTTATGCATATTTTACTTGGAAATATTTGAATTTTACTTCGGAATAGTTGAATTTGCCTCGAAAATAATGGAATTTGTTTTATAAAAGATGAATTTCCCTTTGAAATAGTTTATACATATTTTACTTGGAAATATTTGAATTTTACTTCGATTGTTGAATTTGCCTTGAAAATAATGGAATTTGTTTTCTATAAAAGATAGAATTTCACTCTCGAAATAGTTTATACCTATTTCGGCTTGGAAATATTTGAATTTTATTTCGAAATTGTTGAATTTGCCTTAAAATAATGGAATTTGCTTTTATAAAAGATGAATTTCCCTTTGAAATAGTTTATAAATAATTTACTTGGAAATATTTGAATTTGATTTCAAATTGTTGAATTTGCCTTGAAAATAATGGAATTTGTTTTATAAAAGATGAATTTCACTTCGAAATAGTTTATACATATTTCACTTGGAAATATTTGAATTTTATTTCGAAATATTTGAAATTGCGGAATAGTTGAATTTGCCTCAAAATAATGGAATTTGTTTTATAAAAGATGAATTTCACTTTGAAATAGTTTATACATATTTTACTTGGAAATATTTGAATTTTATTTCTGAATTTTAATAGTTGAATTTGCCTAAAATAATGGAATTTGTTTTATAAAGAAATATGAATTTTCACGAAATAGTTATATACATATTTTACTTGGAAATATTTGAATTTTTATAGTTGAAATTTCTTAGTTGAATTTGTTTCTATAAAAGATTTGCCTAAAATTGAAGTTTATACATATTTTCTTGGAAATATTTTTGAATTTTAATTTAAATCGTTGAATTTTATGAGTTGAATTGTAAATAATGGAATTTTCGGATGCACTTTGAAATAGTTTATACATATTTTACTGGAAATATTCGGAATTTGTTTTCGAATAAAGTTGAATTCGATTTAATTCGATTATTGCGCTACGAAACTGTCGAGAATTTTTTTTTCCCGATAGCCGAAACATTTTGTTTCAAAGTGATCGTTTCATCGCATCGAATCGCGAAACGTTTCCGTTAACGAATTCAATTCTTCTCGATACGATATTCTACTAATAAATTTACCAAACTTATCGAATAGTAAAACGTATCGAACGAATACGCTTAAAAATATGTGTACAGCGCAACATTTGTCCCCGGGTGAATTCTACGATTGCTATATACGTATATATTTATCTGTCCGAATTGTCGCAATTAACGTATTTTTTTTTTGAAATGCGTTTTCAGGTCTTATAAGGGACAAGAGCGGCAGCTACGATCTGTGCATTCACGCTTTCAACGTACTGACGGTGATCACGATTACGATGTGGACGCTCGAATATCTGTTCGTGATTAGGAAAAAGGCGAAAAGAAACCAGCGAGACGACCACCAGTCGTGACACGTGACTCTATCCGTTAAATTATTCCCAGTTGACGATCGAAATTTTTTGTAAATAAACCGAAAATTTATTAATCTCATACGAAATTTAAATTTGAACAACCCTCGCCTTAACGATTCGCTTTTCCGACTCTCTGCGTACAGGAAAGCGACGCGGAGTTCGGTCAAGCGTACGAAACTGTACAAATCGCAATTAAACCGTACGGTATTCGACTCGAAAAATAATGAAATTTGTTTCTATAAAAAGATGAATTTCGCTTCGAAATAGTCTATACGTATTTTATTTGGAAATCGTTCAATTTTACTTCGGAATAGTTGAATTCGACTTGAAAATAATGGAATTTTCGGATGCGCTTCGAAATATTTTATACATATTTTACTTTGAAATATTTGAATTTTATTTCAAAATTGTTGAATTCGACTCGAAAATAATGGAATTTGTTTCTATAAAAGATGAATTTCACTTCGAAATAGTTTATACGTATTTTACTTGGAAATATTTGAATTTTATTTTGAAATCGTTGAATTTTTACTATTTTGAATAGTTGAATTTGAATTTTACTTGAAAATAATGGAATTTGTTTTATAAAGATGCATTCACTTCGAAATAGTTTATACATATTTTACTTGGAAATATTTGAATTTTATTTTGAAATCGTTGAATTTTACTTCGAATAGTTGAATTGCCTCGAAAATAATGGAATTTGTTTTTATAAAAGATGAATTTCACTTCGAAATAGTTTATACATATTTTACTTGGAAATATTTGAATTTTATTTTGAAATCGTTGAATTTTACTTCGGAATAGTTGAATTTGCTTCAAAAATAATGGAATTTGTTTTATAAAAGATGAATTTCACTTCGAAATAGTTTATACATATTTTACTTGGAAATATTTGAATTTTATTTTGAAATCGTTGAATTTTACTTCGGAATAGTTGAATTTGCCTCGAAAATAATGGAATTTGTTTCTATAAAAGATGAATTTCACTTCGAAATAGTTTATACATATTTTACTTGGAAATATTTGAATTTTATTTTAAATCGTTGAATTTTACTACGGAATAGTTGAATTTGCCTCGAAAATAATGGAATTTGTTTCTATTAACAATTAATTTTACTTCAAAATTGTTTATACATATTTTACTTGGAAATATTTGAATTTTATTTTGAAATCGTTGAATTTTACTTCGGAATAGTTGAATTTGCCTCGAAAATAATGGAATTTGTTTTTATAAAAGATGAATTTCACTTTGAAATAGTTTATACATATTTTACTTGGAAATATTTGAATTTTATTTTGAAATCGTTGAATTTTACTACGGAATAGTTGAAATTGCCTCGAAAATAATGGAATTTGTTTTTATAAACGATTAATTTCACTTCGAAATAGTTTATACATATTTTACTTGGAAATATTTGAATTTTATTTTGAAATCGTTGAATTTTACTTCGGAATCGTTGAATTTTACTACGGAATAGTTGAATTTGACTTGAAAATAATTGAATTTTCGGATGCACTTCGAAATAGTTTATACGTATTTTACTTGGAAATATTTGAATTTTATTTTGAAATCGTTGAATTTTACTTCGGAATAGTTGAATTGCCTCGAAAATAATGGAATTTGTTTCTATAAAAGATGAATTTCACTTCGAAATAGTTTATACATATTTTACTCGGATATATTTGAATTTTATTTTGAAATCGTTGAATTTTACTTCGGAATAGTTGAATTGCCTCGAAAATAATGGAATTTGTTTCTATAAAAGATGAATTTCACTTTGAAATAGTTTATACATATTTTACTTGGAAATATTTGAATTTTATTTCGAAATCGTTGAATTTTACTTCGGAATAGTTGAATTGACTCAAAAATAATAGAATTTGTTATTATAAAAGATGAATTTCGCTTCGAAATAGTTTATACATATTGTACTTGGAAATATTTGAATTTTATTTTGAAATCGTTGAATTTTACTTCGGAATAGTTGAATTTGCCTCGAAAATAATGGAATTTGTTTCTATAAAAGATGAATTTCAGTTTGAAACATTTTATACATATTTCACTGGTAATATTTGAATTTTATTTTGAATAAAATAAATATTTCGATATAAACTAATTTAATGAAATAAATATTTCGATTAATATTGTATTTTTTTTTTGCTAATACAATGTTCTAAAGTATGTTTTTCTACAGTAAAAAAAAATTGATTTTTTTTTGGCCGGTTTTTCAAAAATCTGTGTTTTAAGGGGTTAAACGGAATAAAAGATTTATTTTTGCGATTCGTGTAATACAGTAATAATAACATTTTTATTTTAATAAATAAAAAAATTGTATTAATCTTCGATGGTATACTATCTATCAAAATATGTTTGTTGTGGGGGGGGGGGATTAAGCCTCAGATTAAAGTTAAAACAGGATCTAATGAACTTAATTTCCTTCTCAGATTGGCCTTTTTTTTTGTCTTTTTTTGGCCAACTTTCAGTATTCATTTGAACTTTGTCCCTGTAGCGTTGTGACGTCACCGCCGTAGCCGTCCTCCCGTGTGACGTCATCGCCCCTCCGGTGACGTCACACTACCTGCCGCCACCGGTGACGTCACACTACCTGCCGCCACCGGTCCCGTCGCGCTCTCCGGCGAAACGGAGCTTTTCTCGTTTGAAAACTTAAAAAAAATTAAAAACGGAAAAGAAGACGAAAAAAATACTCGAAAGTGTCGAATCGAAGCAAAACCGTTTATAACGCAACAGTCACCCGCGGCTGACACCGAACAGCCAGTTTCAAGAGGACGGGCCCCTCTCTTAGAACGTTAATTATCTATTTTTACGTTATCGTACAGCATTTCAATCGTTATCACTCTCTCGTACTCTCGAACGTCGTTCGAATTATCCCCCGTCCTCAGTTGCCGATCGAGCGATACACGATAATATAGCGCGGTTGAAAGTTTTCGCGTAATTTCGTGACTGAGTTGAAACTTTTTACTTTGTATCACTAGGAGGATATTGGGGACGAGAAAACGGGATATAATTAGGTGGCGGTGTACGTTATACGTAGGTATACGCATATATAAGGTAGGTCCCCTGCGTCGGTTTCGCGGCCGTTCGCCATCTTCAGTAGCAGCGGTGTCGGTCACTTTGCTGGCACTTTGGATGTCTCACGCTGTGTCACTTGTATAGACTGTCGAGTGTCGTGGTGACGGCTGACACAGTGACTACTGTGAAACTGATAAAGTTTGGATATCGGTCGAATCTTACAGTTGGAGGACAATTCCAACTCCGGCCGCTCGCCGTCTTCAGTAGTCACTCTGTTGGCACTCTGGTCGTTTTTCGTGCATCCTCACTGCCCGCCACCACTGTCGACCGTCGCTGTCAGTCGGTCGGCGGCTGACACAACACACCGCTGACTACTGAAGACGGCGAACGGCCGTTGACAGTGATAAATCTACGTTCTCTTTCTAATTTTTTCCTTTCTATTCGATCAATTTTCGGTGTCCGCAGGAAAAGCGTTTGGCCTATTTGGCTTATTTGGGGGGGAAAATGCCGGAAAACAGAAATTTTTCGGCCCCGGACGGAGGCTGGGGTTGGGTCGTCGCCGCCGCATTTTCACTCAACAACGTGAGTTTATTAATTTTTTATGAGTGAATTTTGTATGAGAGAATTTATTTTCAAACCGACGAAACGTCGCGGCAAAAGTGTCGATTTCTTTTCGGCTACGCCCGATATATTAAAAGTGAAATTCGACTTTTTCGAAAATCAAAATACGAATATTTTCGAGTCAAACTCAATTCTTTCTATGCAATAATTCAACTGGTCCGAAGTCGATTTCATCTATTTCCGAGCCATATTCAACAATTGCTAAGTAAAATATAACTATTTTTTAGTGAATATTTCTTTTTTTCAAAAACAAATTTGCCTAAAACAAGCATTTTTTATCCAATTTTGCGCTTAATACCCGCATTTCTGGGCCTACAAACCTCCTTTTTGGCCGATTTTGCGCCTAAAACCAGCATTTTTCGGCCAATTTTGCACCTAAAAACCTGCATTTTTGAGCCTAAAAACCGCATATTTGGGCCAATTTTGCACCTAAAACCCTCATTTTGGCCTTAAAAACAGCATTTTGGGGCCAATTTTGCACCTAAAACCCGCATTTTGGGCCTAAAACCGCATTTTTGGGCTTTAAAACCGCATTTTTGAGCCGATTTTGGGCTTGAAAACCGCATTTTGGGCCAATATTGCACCTAAAACCCGTATTTTTGGACCTAAAACCGCATTTTTGGCCCTAAACCCGCATTTTTGAGCCAATTTTGGGCCTGAAAACCGCATTTTGGGCCAATTTTGCACCTAAAACCGCATTTTGGGCTAAAACCGCATTTTTGGGCCAATTTTGCACCTAAAAACCGCATTTTTGGGCATAAAAACCGCATTTTTGAGCCGATTTTGGGCTTGAAAACCGCATTTTTGGGCCAATATTGCACCTAAAACCCGCATTTTTGGGCCTAAAAACCGCATTTTTGCCAATTTTGGCCCTAAAACCGCATTTTGGGCATAAAACCGCATTTTGAGCCGATTTTGGGCAAAACCGCATTTTGGGCCGATATTGCGCCTAAAACCCGCATTTTGGGCCGCATTTTGGCCAATTTTGCACCTACAACCCGCATTTTTGAGCCAATTTTGGGCTTGAAAACCGCATTTTTGGGCATAAAAACCGCATTTTTGAGCCGATTTTGGGCATGAAAACCGCATTTTTGGGCCAATATTGCACCTAAAACCCGCATTTTTGGGCCTAAAAACCGCATTTTTGAGCCGATTTTGGGCATGAAAACCGCATTTTTGGGCCAATATTGCACCTAAAACCCGCATTTTTGGGCCTAAAAACCGCATTTTTGAGCCGATTTTGGGCATGAAAACCGCATTTTTGGGGCACCGCCGCATTTTGGGCCTAAAAACCGCATTTTGACCACCTAAAACCCGCATTTTGGGCATAAAACCGCATTTTTGAGCCGATTTTGGGCATGAAAACCGCATTTTTGGGCCAATATTGCGCCTAAAACCCGCATTTTTGGGCCTAAAAACCGCATTTTTGAGCCAATTTTGTGCCTACAACCCGCATTTTTGGGCCTAAAACCCGCTGATTTCTGGTTACTGAAAAGCGCATATTCTGGCCTAAATCATCCGGTCTGCCGTCCGCCACTGTTCCAGATCATCATACTGCCGATATACCAGGCGTTCGGCCTGTCGTTCAGGAACGTCTTCAACGAACTTCAATTGACCAACGTCCAGATAACGACAGTGCTCAACGTCAACACCGCTTTCGGCTTCCTCCTCGGTGAGTACCAACGACAAATATATATATATTAGTCGGATTTTCTCTTCGGCGGCCCCACGCCGTCGATGACCCGCGCCCAAAACCGTAGTTTTGCCCTCCGTCCCTCTCCCGGTACGACCGTGGGACGGAACCGCGGTTCTTGAACAACTCTACTGTATTCCGTCGCCTGTTGGACTTAGGTCTGTTCAACGGCCCCGTTCTGAAGACCTACGGCTACAGGAAGGTCGGCCTCGTCTCCGTCACCATCGCCTTCGTCGGCTACTTCTTCACCAGCCGCGCTTCCACCTACACCCAGCTGATACTCTTCTACGGCATACTCAATTGTAAGTGACGTTTGTGCGGTGATCACCGAAGTAGACAGTAAGAGGCGCAATTCTATATTCTCTTCTTTCCAGCGGCCGGCAGCGTCGTGGCGATAGCCGCTTTCAATTTGGCGCTGAACACGTACTTCTCGAAGAAGAGGAACAGGGCGTCCGGTTTCTGTATGACCGCCACAGGTATCGGCCTCGTCGTAATGCCGCTGGTGAGTATCGCCAATTAATACCGTATTCCACTAGCCGAGTTCTGAAGATGGCCGTTCGCCGTCTTCAGTAGTCGGCGGCGCGTCACCGCCACTTGACGGTACAAGTGTGACACAGTGGGGCAGTGAGTACGGCCGAAAAACATCCAGAGTGCCGACGGCGACTACTGAAGACTGACACGCCGCTGACTACTGAAGACGGGGTCCGGCAGAAGACCAAACGCCGGCGAGAGACAGTAGACGGAAACGGAATAATTATTTAACATATACTGTTCTGTGGTTCGCCGGTTTGGTCTTCTGCCAGACCCCGTTTTTCGGGGCCGCTCGCCGTCTTCAGTAGTCAGCGGCGCGTCACCGCCACTTGACGGTACAAGTGTGACACGGTGGGGCAGTGAGTACGGCCGAAAAACATCCAGAGTGCCGACGGCGACTACTGAAGACTGACACGCCGCTGACTACTGAAGACGGGGGTCCGGCAGAAGACCAAACGCCGGCGAGAGACAGTAGACGGAAACGGAATAATTGTTTAACATACACTGTTTTGTGGTCTCGCCGGTATTGGTCTTCTGGCAGACCCCAGTTTCGGCCGCTCGCCGTCTTCAGTAGTCAGCGGCGCGTCACCGCCACTTTACAGTACAAGTGACACAGTGGGGAGTGAGTATGGCCGAAAAACATCCAGAGTGCCGACAGCGACTACTGAAGACTGACACGCCGCCGACTACTGAAGACAGGGGTCCGGCAGAAGACCAGACGCCGGCGAGAGACAGAAACGGAATAATTGTTTAACATATACTGTTTTGTGGTCTCGCCGGTATTGGTCTTCTGGCAGACCCCAGTTTCGGCCGCTCGCCGTCTTCAGTAGTCAGCGGCGCGTCACCGCCACTTGACAGTACAAGTGACACAGTGGGCAGTGAGTACGGCCGAAAAAAAAACATCCAGAGTGCCGACGGCGACTACTGAAGACCGACACGCCGCCGACTACTGAAGACGGCGAGCGGCCGAATTGGGACTCTGTCCGGGAACTCCTGTCTTTTTTTCCCACGTATATAAAACGACAAAATAACTGTGAAATATATTTTTTGTTCCGACGCCACAAAACAGGTAATGAGCAGGCTGATCGATATCTACGGCGAGAGGGGTTGCGCCCTTATAATGTCCGCTTTTATTCTGAACGGTATACCCGCAGTTATGCTACTGCAGCCGATCAGCTGGCACTACAAAAAACAAGGTACAATTACAAATAATTAAGGTGTAAAATGAAAAATTTCACCACCGATAGTATGATTTTATATACTAAAAATGGCGTACGAAATCGAATTGTTCGGGAGACTATTCATCGAACAGTGCCGGCCACCCCCTATAAAATAGTTACAATCTCATAGTCCGAATCTCATAGTCAGAATTTCATAGTCAGAATCTCGTAGTTACAATCTCGTGGTCAGAATCACGTAGTTAGAATCTCATAGTCAGAATCTCGTAGTCAGAATGTCATAGTCAGAATCTCGTAGTCAGAATCTCGTAGTTACAATCTCATAGTCAGAATGTCATAGTCAGAATCTCGTAGTTACAATCTCGTAGTCAGAATCTCGTAGTTACAATCTCATAGTCAGAATCTCATAGTCAGAATCTCGTAGTCAGAATCTCGTAGTCAGAATCTCGTAGTTACAATCTCATAGTCAGAATCTCGTAGTTAGAATCTCGTAGTCAGAATCTCGTATCTCGTAGTCACAATCTCGTAGTTAGAATCTCATAGTCAGAATCTCGTAGTCAGAATCTCGTAGTTACAATCTCGTAGTCAGAATCTCGTAGTTACAATCTCATAGTCAGAATCTCGTAGTTACAATCTCGTAGTCAGAATCTCGTAGTCAGAATCTCGTAGTCAGAATCTCGTAGTTAGAATATCGTAGTCAGAATCTTGTAGTTATATCTCGTAGTCAGAATCTCGTAGTTAGAATCTCGTAGTCAGAATCTCGTAGTTAGAATCTCGTAGTCAGAATCTCGTAGTTAGAATCTCGTAGTCAGAATCTCGTAGTTAGAATCTCGTAGTCAGAATCTCGTAGTTAGAATCTCGTAGTCAGAATCTCGTAGTTACAATCTCGTAGTCAGAATCTCGTAGTCAGAATCTCGTCAGAATCTCGTAGTCAGAATCTCGTAGTCAGAATCTCGTGGTTCAGAATCTCGTAGTCAGAATCTCGTAGTCAGAATCTCGTAGTTAGAATCTCGTAGTCAGAATCTCGTAGTTACAATCTCGTAGTCAGAATCTCGTAGTTAGAATCTCGTAGTCAGAATCTCGTAGTCAGAATCTCGTAGTCAGAATCTCGTAGTTACAATCTCGTAGTCAGAATCTCATAGTCAGAATCTCGTAGTTACAATCTCGTAGTCAGAATCTCGTAGTCAGAATCTCGTAGTTACAATCTCGTAGTCAGAATCTCGTAGTCAGAATCTCGTAGTCAGAATCTCGTAGTTAGAATCTCGTAGTCAGAATCTCGTAGTTACAATCTCGTAGTCAGAATCTCATAGTTCAGAATCTCGTAGTCAGAATCTCGTAGTTACAATCTCGTAGTCAGAATCTCGTAGTCAGAATCTCGTAGTCAGAATCTCGTAGTTACAATCTCGTAGTCAGAATCTCGTAGTTAGAATCTCGTAGTCAGAATCTCGTAGAATCTCGTAGAATCTCGTAGTAGAATCTCGTAGTCAGAATCTCGTAGTCAGAATCTCGTAGTCAGAATCTCGTAGTCAGAATCTCGTAGTCAGAATCTCGTAGTGAGAATCTCGTGGTGACCATTTCGAACACCGAGTCGGACTTTAATCTACACATTCGATTTTACTCATGGATTTTTATGGATTGTTACCGTAATTCGATAAGAAGCTGTCTGTTGTATAGCGCCGTTTCTCATTTCAGCGTCGTCAGAGGACATAACCGGCAGAGAGTTGGACGCGATGAACGAGGTCGAAAACGGCGAACGGAGCGAGGAGGACGAAGACGAAGACGGAGACGAAGAGGAAGAGGAAGAGGAAGAGGAAGAGGTCGTCGAAGAATGCGCAGTGGAACCGGCTATGGACGTACAGGCGGTACTTGTACCGACCAAGAGGTTCCCCGAAGACCAGGGTAACCGAAAGACGGTTATAATGCTAGAAATGACGCAGTCCGGTTTGGCGGCCGCTCGCCATCTTCAGTAGCGGTGTTGGGTCGCTCACTCTCACTCTTGTTCGGGCAAAACTCCGGTACAAGAATCGCAATATCGCGCCGGATCGGTCCTTTTGCAGAGCGGTTTTTTGCGGCCGCTCGCCATCTTCAGTACCGCTGCGTGTCGGTCAGTCCAACGGCCGTTGGACAATTCAATTGTACGCCGAATAATTATTTTCAACGTGTACACTGTTTTGTGGTCGGCTGGCGGTTGCATGTATAACGGTCTTTGCCGGACCCGCGGTTTCGGGGCCGCTCGCCGTCTTCAGTAGTCAGCGGCGCGTCACCGCCACTTGACGGTACAAGTGTGACACAGTTGGCAGTGAGTACGGCCGAAAACATCCAGAGTGCCGACGGCGACTGCTGAAGACTGACACGCCGCTGACGACTACTGAAGACGGCGGGCGGCCCCGAAACCGGGGTCCGGCAGAAGACCAGACAGTAGACAGAAACGCAATAATTATTTAACATATACCGTTCTGTGGTCTCGCCGGTCTGGTCTTCTGCCGGACCCTGGTTTCGGCCGCTCGCCACCTTCAGTAGTAGCGCGCTGTGTGTCAGCCACTGACTGACTAACAGTGACAGTACAAGTGAAACAAACAGTACAGGTGACAGAGTGCAGTGAGGATGCCCGAAAAACAACCAAAGTGACAGCAGTGACTACTGAAGACGGCGGGCGGCCGCTAAACCGGTCCAGCGAAAGAGGCCAAACCGGCGAGACAGGCGACTGAAATACACGTAATCTACGCTGTATTCCAACCAAGAATCGCTGGACCAAATCCTTTTGTAGACAGGTTTTGCGGCCGCTCGCCATCTTCAGTAGTCACTGTTGGCATTTTGGGGGCGGGGCGGGGGCATCCTCACTTCCCAACCACTGTCACTGTTTCACTTCGACTGTTTACTGTCGGTCAGTCAGCGGCTGACACACGGCGCGCTACTGAAGATGGCGAACGGCCGGAAAAATCGAAACATATCTTTTTCGGATCGATGAAACGTACAATCGTTGAGTTATTGTTCCGTGAATCGCTGATTCTGAATTTAAATTGGTAGCCGGCCGAACGGACCGTCATTATGTAATAACAATAATTTACATTTATTGGTGTTTTAATTGAAACTTGAATCAAGTGCAACTTGAACCCGATCCAATTTCTCTTAATTGATTATGACCACTTTGAAATTTTAATTGTTCAAGCGACCAAAACCAATATACTTTAACGTACATGTTTTGTGGTGGAATGAGTAGGTTTTATTAAATTTTAAAAGATTATATAAGATGGACTGAAAATAAATGACATTGCTTTTTGGAGTGTCTCTCGTCTCGAATTAATTGAATTTTTTTCAACAGTCGTCGACACAATTCAATTATACGCCGAATAATTATTTTTAACACATACTATTTTGTGGCCTCGCCACATGGGGTTTGGTCTTCTGCCATCTTCAGTAGTCAGCGGTGTGTCACCGCCACTTGACAGTACGGGTGACACAGTGGGCAATGAGTATGCCCGAAAAACAGCGACTACTGAAGACTGACACACCGCTGACGACTACTGAAGACGGCGAGCGGCCCCGAAAAACGGGGTCCGGCGGAAGACCAAACCCCGGCGAGAGACAGTAGACAGAAACGGAATAATTATTTAACATATACTGTTTTGTGGTCCGCGAGGCGTTGGAATACCGCTCTTTTGCCAGACCGGTTTCGGCCTCTCGCCACCTTCAGTAGTCAGCGGTGTGTCACCGCCACTTGACAAGTACAAGTGACACAGCGAGTACGGCCGAAAAACATCCAGAGTGCCGACGGCGACTACTGAAGACTGACACACCCCGCTGACGACTACTGAAGACGGCGAGCGGCCGAATTGGGACTCTGTCTTGGAACTCCTGTCTTTTTCTACGTATATAAAACGACAGAATAACTGTGAAATATATTTTTTGTTCCGACAAAAAAGTAGTAGTCAGCGCTACTGAAGACGGCGATAATTTTCTAAAAACCGGTAAACGGTCGGAATTGACGAAATTTTAACTGTTTTTTTGTTGTTTTTTTGGCGAATTAATCCACTCCAACTTAGTGTGATTTGTACGGAGGTAACATTAAAAATTGATTTGTTATCAGTCAATAAAAAAAAAACCCTAATCGTAATGAGATAATCTGAAATTGTTCGAAAACGAAACTGTAATCGAACAAAATTAGTTTCAATTTAACGATTATCGTTACACCCCCCAATTTTTTTCTTTTTTTTTCTTTTCGCCTCACCAATAAAAAAACAGTTAATTCCGTCGTCAACGATCCGCTAAAAGCTTTTCAAAATTGGTTTTTTTTTTAACAAAATCCTCTTATTCGTATATCTCTCTTATAGATAAGACCTGAAAATCGGTCTGTTATTGCTTCACACTTTCGACTTTTCAATTGTCCAAAGATATCTTTTCAATTTCGGCCCAACAGAGATAAAAGGGAGGGGGGGGCGGACAATTTTTTTGGCGCTTCCGGAGTACATAAAAGATAACCGGATGTAATAAACACGAGCTATAATATTCGGTTTACTCGAAAGTGATCGACGATTCGATACGATGAATTTCGGTCTTCGGGAGTTCCACAAGAGGGTGGTGAATATTCGAAAGTCTTATCACTTTCGGGTACTTTCGACAATCATCACTATTTGGGAACTTATAATTGCTTTTTTTTTTTTTTTTTAATAAAATGCGATTTAGAAATTGTGTTTTTTTTTTTTGCGCCAGTAAGAAGGCCGCCGCCATTCCGTACTGGTGCGACCGGATCCTCTCTGGTGGAGCAGATCCAATTTGCAGATGGAAAAGGAACAGAGCCTCTGGCACAATTCCAAACTGTCCGTACAGCCGGCCGCCAGAACCAGGTACAACAATATATATATATATATATAGTATTCGGCCGTTCGCCGTCTTCAGTAGCGCGGCGTGCCAGGTGTCTGTGTGTGCGTTCCCAAATCCCCCCCGAAGACCCGGAGGACGACGGGTATTCCACATAACTGACGGCTTGAAAATGTATTTCTCGTTTCGAGGAGGACGATCCTGGAGGACATGGAAGTGGAGGAGGAGGAGGAGGAGGAGGCTCCGCCTTGGCCGTGGTACCGTTCGCCGTCTTCAGTAGGGCGCGCGGCGTGCACAGTAAAACGGTTACTCTTCCACCTGGAAACTGTATTCCGCGTCTGTGTGTCCCCCAAGAAGACCCGGAGGACGGGTATTCCAAAACTGTTGGCACGACTTGAAAATGTATTTCCTGTTTGGAGGAGGAGGAGGAGGAGCCTTGAGGACATGGAAGTGGAGGAGGAGGAGGCTCCTTCTCGGCCGTGGTACCGTTCGCCGTCTTCAGTAGGGCGCGCG
>JACDQD010000085.1:0-22500 GCA_019843655.1 Lethocerus indicus | reverse complement strand
GATAAAATACTCTACTTATTTTTGTTGACAACAAATAATATTGAGGCGGAATTTTTGTATATTATATATATTTCAGGTTACGTGAGGGATACGACCGGTGACTACAACCTGTGCATACATCTGATGAACGCGCTCAGTCTGATCACCCTCGTCATGTGGACGGTCGAATATCTGTTCGTGGTGAGAAATAAAAAATCGGGCCGAATCCCCGAGTAAACGTTAAAAATTGTCCGTTTTTTTATTACGAACTATAATTTTATTACGAAATAAAACAATAATTTTTTTTTGTATTTCAATATACAAATATACAATATTATTTCACCCGTTTCCCCGCCGCCGCCGAAGAGGAGGAAACGGCCGTCTTTATTTCCCCTAAACTATTCGTATAAGGGGCACATTGAAAGTGCACTGATTTCGGATTAATATAATTTGGAAAAAATGAAATTGAATCCGGGGAAGTCCGGTAAGTTTAAGTTGGCGACACTGACCAGAATTCGTCGTGAAATTCGAACCGGCCATTTTGAATTGTACGTGTCGAAAATTCCTTTTTCTATTCCCAGTTATTGGGGGGTTTTTTATCGTCGATTTTAGGTATAGAATATTTTTATTTTAATTTCATTATTCACTTCACCTCCCCCGGGGGCGAAAGAGAGAGAGGATGGAACACGAGACAGGTAATTTTCCGACTGTATTTATTCAGTTTTTAAATCATTAAATACCAAATTTTTTTTTTCTGAAAACATCTTTTATTTCGAATAATAATCGTAATTACGAGTATTTCAACAGGATTTAGTATTTATAATGCGAAATTACTGAAAGTAATGAAAAAAAAACTTCCTCTAAAGACATGTGTCATATAGGAAAAATTAAAAAATTAACCCCCCCCCCTTGAAAGAATTTATGACCTTTATGAATATTCGGATTTTTTAAACTTTCGGGAACTTTTAAATTTTATAATTCAATTTAAACTCTTAATTCTGTTTCCGTTGTCGGAAAACTGGAAGAAAGAAATCAAGTACTGGGATTAAAAATGAACCGACTGTTTTTGCTGTGTCATTGTTGATGAACGTTGTTTGTTCGATTGTAAAATTGAATTTTCCTCGAAGGGTTGGAAAATACCTTTTAACGTCGGGTTAGAAAATGGGCTTTAACACCGATATCGGGTAGGAAAATACCTTTTTAGGACCGATTTCGTGGTAGAAAACGACATTTTAGCACCGATTTCTGGTAGGAAAATACCTTTTTAGGACCGATTTCGGGGATAAAACGACTTTTGAACCGATTTCGGGTAGGAAAATACCTTTTTAGGACCGATTTCGGGGTAGAAAATGGCATTTTAACACCGATTTTGGGTTGGAAAATACCTTTTTAGGACCGATTTCGGGTTAGAAAATGGGTTTTAACACCGATTTCGGGTAGGAAAATACCTTTTTAGGACCGATTTCGGGTTAGAAAATGGGTTTTAACACCGATTTCGGGTAGGAAAATACCTTTTTAGGACCGATTTCGGGATAGAAAACGGCATTTTAGCGCCGATTTTTGGTTGGAAAATACCTTTTTAGGACCGATTTCGGGGTAGAAAACGGCATTTTAGCACCGATTTCGGGTTGGAAAATACCTTTTTAGGACCGATTTCGGGGTAGAAAACGGCATTTTAGCACCGATTTCGGGTAGGAAAATACCTTTTAGGACCGATTTCGGGTTAGAAAATGGGTTTTAACACCGATTTCGGGTAGGAAAATACCTTTTAGGACCGATTTCGGGTAGGAAAATACCTTAAAGGACCGATTTCGGGTTAGAAAATGGGTTTTAACACCGATTTCGGGTAGGAAAATACCTTTTAGGACCGATTTCGGGTAGGAAAATACCTTAAAGGACCGATTTCGGGTAGGAAAATACCTTAAAGGACCGATTTCGGGTTAGAAAATGGGTTTTAACACCGATTTCGGGTAGGAAAATACCTTTTTAGGACCGATTTCGGGGTAGAAAACGGCATTTTAACACCGATTTTGGTAGGAAAATACCTTTTTAGGACCGATTTCGGGGTTGAAAACGACTTTTTAACCGATTTCTGGTAGGTAAATACCTTTTTAGTACAGATTTCGGGGTAGAAGACGGCATTTTAGCACCGATTTCGGGTAGGAAAATACCTTAAAGGACCGATTTCGGGTTAGAAAATGGGTTTTAACACCGATTTCGGGTAGGAAAATACCTTTTTAGGACCGATTTCGGGTTAGAAAATGGGTTTTAACACCGATTTCGGGTAGGAAAATACCTTTTTAGGACCGATTTCGGGTTGTGCAGGAAAATACCTTTTAGGACCGATTTTGGGGTAGAGACGGCATTTTAGCACCGATTTGGGGTAGGAAATACCTTAAAGGGACCGATTTCGGGTTAGAAAATTGGTTTTAACACCAATTTCGGGTAGGAAAATACATTTTTAGGACCGATTTCGGGGTTGAAAACGGTTGGAAAATACCTTTTTAGGACCGATTTCGGGGTAGAAGACGGCATTTTAGCACCGATTTCGGGTAGGAAAATACCTTAAAGGACCGATTTCGGGTTAGAAAATGGGTTTTAACGCCGATTTCGGGTAGGAAAATACCTTTTTAGGACCGATTTCGGGATAGAAAATGGGTTTTAACGCCGATTTCGGGTTGGAAAATACCTTTTTAGGACCGATTTATCCTTGTTAAGGCGTAAATTTATTTTTACGACAACAGTCCAAATTTACGGTTTCAGTCGATTCCCCGTATATTGTATATATGTATGTTTGTGTGTGTGTATATATATATATATATATATATATATATATATATATATATAATGTGGTTCAGTAACACTATCAGCTGTATATACAGTGTAGTATGTGTTAATCATACTGGTAGGAAAATACCTTAAAGGACCGATTTCGGGGTAGAAAACGGCATTTTAGCACCGATTTTCGGTTGGAAAATACTTTTTTAGTACCGATTTCGGTAGGTAAATATATATATATATATATATATATATATATATATATATATATATATATATGTATATAATGTGGCCCAGTAACACTATCAGCTGTATATACAGTGTAGTATGTGTTAATCAAATCGTCGCAGTACGATGCGGATAGCAAGTGCTGACCAGCTGCTCCCCGGGTCCGAACTGTACTTTTTGAACTGTGCATTTCTTTGTCCGTTAGAGGGTGATTTTTCAGGCACTATTCTCCACCCAGGTAGACGAATTAGGCCCTCCCCCTCTCCCCACCCGCCATCCCCTAAAGTCCACCCTCCGGGTAGACCCTAGTTTTGAGTTTCAACCCCCGAGTCACATCTGCCCCGACTATATGTGACCAAATGACTTTGCCCAACCAACAATGCCGGTAGTAATCCGTTAGTCGGAGACATTGTGTCCCCCGATCAGATGGACCTTCCGTTTTATACCTGGAGAATTTGGCCAATTCTCTAACGTTTCGGCCCCTTTCAAGGCGGTGTGAAAATCAAGCATTTTTTTTTTTGAACGTCTTTCGATCGGGCCGGCAACTAAGTAATTGCGGAATTCACCCCGACACAAGTGACGTTGTACAAAATTTTAAGTATGGTTTTCAATTCAGGTATATGATACATTCGGCTTTCCTGCAATGTCCCAATGTGTTGAACTATGGCCTTTATTCAGGGGTCATCATCGACCTCCAGACCGGACGTCCGCCTGGAGCGCTCCTCGTCTTTTAACGAAAAATCCGCCGACAGGAATTTCAAGCCAACCGGTTCTTTTAAGGCTTCGCGTCATCACCGTACTTAAAATAATAACGTATCTAAGACGCAATTTTGCCTGTTTATCGAATTTTTTTTTGGGGGGTGTGGTGCGGTGGTTTTCGAAGAATTTCGGAGATGTCGCCACGATTTTTGAACAACCTCGAGAATGAAGTGTAAATGAGGCGTTTTAATAATTAAGGCCTTGTACGATTTTTAAGGGGGGGGAAACAGTTAAATTAACTTACCAGTCGACACCAGAAAAAAAATTCCAATTTGTCCACGATCTCGTCTCGAGTGGGGGGGGGGCGGCAATATTTCTCGGCGACGTCTGCTTTTTGGGGTGCAGATTTGAAAATAAATTCGTATCTAGTATATTTAAAAATAATTAAAAGTCGCCAGGGAAGGGAAGTACCGGTTGGCAAAATTTTTTGGGGATTTTTCGTTAAAGGGCGAGGAGCGCTCCAGGCGGACTTCCGGTCTGGAGGAGGTCGACGATGACCCCCGAATAAAGGGCCATTTATTGAAGGGACATTGAAGAGATGCCGAACGGGCGCTTGTCTGCGCTGAAGACGTTGTGCGGAACTCAGGAAAAATATGTACAACGCGCCAAATCAAAGTCGCCGCTCGCCATCTTCAGTAGTCAGTCAGTCCTCACTGGCCCTCCCGGAGGAGAGATCTCCTCTGTAAAATGGCGGAGGGTAGTCTCTATTTGTTATATAATTATTGAACTTGCAATAATCTCTGGCGTCGTCGGTCGGTCTTCCCCGTCTCCGTCTCTCCTCTTGCCCCTGTTGCCTTCTACGGCAACTGCGCCGTAGCGCAAAACAGTGTTGGTCCATTTTAATATTAAAGCCGCATATCGCGGCACAACACCTCCGGCATGCGCATTAGAATTCGGCGAGTCACGGGCACGTGGCCACGTGCACATTAAGCATGTTCGGTGGCGACGAATTCAATTTTAAAAACGACGGCGGCGACGACGAGGGCGGCGGCGACGAGGAGGAGGCCGACGATATGCGGCTTTAACAAAATATTAATGAATGAACCAAATCTTTCACAATTTGGTGGAAACGTGGCGGACGTCACGGGTCATATTTCGGCCTTTTGCTAGACCGGTTTCGGCTGTTCGCCGTCTTCAATAAGTGGCAGGTTCAATAATTATATAACAAATAGAGTCTACCCTCCGCCACTGGTGGGAGGGGGAGGGGACAGAGGAGATCTCTCCTCTGGAGGGCCAGTGAGGACTGACTGACTACTGAAGATGGCGAGCGGCGACTTTGATTTGGCGCGTTGTACATATTTTTCTAAGTTCCGCACAACGTCTTCAGCACAGACAAGCCCCGTTCGGCTTCTCTTCAATGTCCCTTCAATAAATGGCCCTTTATTCGGGGGTCATCGTCGACCTCCAGACCGGAAGTCCAGGGCGTTCCTCGTCCTTTAACGAAAAGGTACTTCCCTTCCTAGCCACTTTTAATTATTTTAAATATACTAGATACGAATTTATGTTCAAATCTGCACCCCAAAAAGCAGACGTCGCCGAGAAATATTGCCGCCCCCCCCCCCAACCTCGAGAGACGAGATCGTGGACAAATTGGAATTTTTTTCTGGTCTCGATTGGTAAGGTTAATTTAACTGTTTCCCCCCCCTTAAAAATCGTACCCTTAATTATTAAAACGCCTCATTCACACTTCATTCTCGAGGTTGTTCAAAATCGTGGCGACATCTCCGAAATTCTTCGAAAACCACCGCCCCCCCAAAAAAAATTCGATAAACAGGCAAAATTGCGTCTTAGATACGTTATCATTTGATGATGCGAAGCCTTAAAAGAACCGGTTGGCTTGAAAATTCCGGTCGGGGGGAATTTTTCGTTAAAGACGAGGAGCGCTCCAGGCGGACGTCCGGTCTGGAGGTCGATGATGACCCCCGAATAAAGGCCATAGTTCAACACTGGGACATTGCAGGGAAAGCCGAATGTATCCTATACCTGAATTGAAAACCATACTTAAAATTTTGTGTCGGGGAGGGAGGGGAGGGTGAATTCCGCAATTACTTAGTTGCCGGCCCGATAGAATGGTTGAGGAAACCTCCGTTGAGGGTGGCAAACGACAAAGGGGTTTTTCGCCGTTTCAATTCATAGCCGGCCTCTCTCTCTCTCTCCCTCTATCCCTTCTGTGGAACAGATCACGGAATTCTATCAATAAGAAATTGACGTACGGGAGAGAAACGTCCCGGGAAAAAGAAGAAGACGGTCTTCACGGTCTCTTTTGTGCTGTTGAGGACGGTCGTAATCAGAAAATGGTAGGTGAATTTAAAATTTTAACTGTTAGTAGAGGTTTTTTGTCCATCCCCCAAAGATATTCAGTTCCGGGGTGGGGGGCAACCGTTTAACTCCCCGATTGGGGCGGGAGTTCGAGCCCCACCACCACCACTCTCTTCAAACGGGAGTTCCGTCGCCATCTTGGTTCCTTTCACTCTACTTCGTATCCTGCTACCGTCCAGAGCGGACATACGGCTAAAACCCCCCCCCCCCTATCCACGGCCTTCAAGGAAGGGAAGACTGACTTTTCTCGCCCTCAGGACTGACAGGAAACCGGGAATTCGTGCTGCCGCTTCCGCCCGCGCCTCCTCCCACCCTCCTCCACCGTTCTCTCTCTCTGTGTGTGTACAACAATCGTGCCGTTACAAATACTCTGTTCTGTGCGTCGGACCTCTTCCTTCCACTGTGTTCAGTGCCATTGTTGTGTCGTCCGGACGGACAGCCGGAACACTTCTCGTCGACAACAGAAGGTACGTAGCGGTCTCGGCGCGGCGTTAAAATCACCCCCCTCCGTACAGTAATTTTTTGGTGGGGCGTACAGTAGAAAATATTCCGTAGACGTTGGAAACGGTAGGAAAGCCGCTATAGAATTGTAAGTACCGTCCCGCTATATATATATATATATATACTATAGACGTGGACTAACTCTTGCTTCCTGTTCGTTTCAAATATACTCTGAAAGCAGTGATGAATGAGTCCCCCCACCCCCCCCCTACTACAACTACTACTACTATTACTACTACTACTACTCGCAAGTTATAATTGATTTTAGGGTCACGACGAGTTCATGAACTGTCCCCGGCCGTTCTGTCCCCCACCGCAACAGGTGCCACACTGTCCGCCCACGAAGTCCGTTGTCAAGAAATATATATATATACACATATAAATAGCGAGAAGAAAGTTTAAAACTTAACGGTACCGCAGAAATTTTCGATTTTTAATTTTTTTTTTTTGGCCATATTGAGATAGCAGGTCTCGAACCCGCGTCTGAACGGAACGGGGAACGCTCTGTCTCTCTCTCTCTTTATTCCCTTGTAGTCGGTAAAGAAATAAATAAAACATATTTATATGAGAGATTAAGCATATCGGGGAGCACATAGCGCCGATTTATACATAATTACAAGTCGGTGTCGTCAGCGTTTTTTTGTCAAGTTGATCTCTCTGAATATCGGTTAGAGCAGTCGTAATGATAATATCAGAAAACAAAAATGAAAATATATATATATATATATATATATATATATATATATATACAAGGGCATAATTTATATTAGGACTATTCGGACCGATATGCCGATATCGGAGAGTGTTTTCGTTCGGTGAAAACACAAAATTATCCTCCGGTCGGATATCGAAAAAATTTTCCCCTTTCCAATTAACAATGAAAATAATACTTTATTCCAATTTACGCTTACATTTCCCGCTCTAATTATGAAAAAAAAAAAGAAGATATTCAGTTTGTTGTAATAAGGTGAAACTTTTTATTTCGAATCGACTACACATTAATGTTAGGCTCCCTCTGCAGTTCTTTGTTTTCTATTTAATTTATATATCTAAAATCTTAAATTGTATTCGCGATGCAAATCTCTATCGTAAAGCGTGTAACAGTTTTTGCGATCGGTCGTAAAGTCAAATAATAATAATCACCGAATAATAACTGCGAAAGAAATAGCACATTCAAACTAAAAGTCAAATTAAAAAGAAAACGTATTCAGTTTGTCGAAAATATTTCTTTAGTCGTCGCCTGTCCCCGACATTACTTTCTATTCGTTTTGAAACATTTATTTTGAATCGACTACACATTAATGTTAGGCTCGCTTTGCAGTTCTTTGTTTTCTATTTAATTTATATATCTAAAATCTTAAATTGTATTCGCGATGCAAATCTCTATCGTAAAGCCTGTAACTGTTTTTGCGATCGGTCGTAAAGTCAAATAATAATAATCGCCCGAATAATAACTGCGAAAGAAATAGCACATTCAAACTAAAAGTCAAATTAAAAAGAAAACGTATTCAGTTTGTCGAAAATATTTCTTTAGTCGTCGCCTGTCCCCGACATTACTTTCTATTCGTTTTGAAACATTTATTTTGAATCGACTACACATTAATGTTAGGCTCGCTTTGCAGTTCTTTGTTTTCTATTTAATTTATATATTTAAAATCCTCAATGGTATTCACGATGCAAAACTTCTATCGTAAAGTGTGTAACAGTTTTTGCGATCGGTCGTAAAGTCAAATAATAATAATCGCCCGAATAATAACTGCGAAAGAAATAGCACATTCAAACTAAAAGTCAAATTAAAAAGAAAAAATATTCAGTTTGTCAAAAATATTTCTGTAGTCGTCGCCTGTCCCCGACATTAATTTCTATTCGTTTTGAAACATTTATTTTGAATCGACTACACATTAATGTTAGGCTCGCTTTGCAGTTCTTTGTTTTCTATTTAATTTATATATCTAAAATCTTAAATTGTATTCGCGATGCAAATCTCTATCGTAAAGCGTGTAACAGTTTTTGCGATCGGTCGTAAAGTCAAATAATAATAATCGCCCGAATAATAACTGCGAAAGAAATAGCACATTCAAACTAAAAGTCAAATTAAAAAGAAAAAATATTCAGTTTGTCGAAAATATTTCTTTAGTCGTCGCCTGTCCCCGACATTACTTTCTATTCGTTTTGAAACATTTTGAAATTATTAAATGAATATAACCGATTCGAACAATTGACGGGTACAAATATTTAACAAATTAATAATATTTAAAACTGACTATTGTCCGTTGCGCAGTCTTTACAGTGCTGTCGAAAAGAGTCTGTTAAACACCGTTCGATTATTTTGGCTTCGATTACAGTAAATAAAAAGCACGAATGACATACTTAATTAATACTAGAAATAAAATAACATTTACGTAGACTCGTTGCTTTATTCAGCGTTCAGTCTCGAGAGTATTATTTAAGTATTTCGCGAAATACAATTCAATATTTTAGATATATATAAATTGAATAGAAAAACAAAGAATAATGGACTGCAAAACGAGCCTAACATTAAAATGTGTAGTCGATTCAAAATAAATGTTTCAAAATGAATAGAAAGTAATGTCGGGGACAGAAATATTTTCAACAAACTGAATATTTTCTTCATTTTTAAATTGAAGTCGGTTTGAAATTCAAGCGGGGGAAATGTGCTATTTCTTTCGCAGTTATTATTCGGCGATTATTATTATCGACTTTACGACCGATCGCAAAAACTGTTACACGCTTTACGATAGAAGTTTTGCATCGCGAATACAATTTAAGATTTTAGATATATAAATTAAATAGAAAACAAAGAACTGCAAAGCGAGCCTAACATTAATGTGTAGTCGATTCAAAATAAATGTTTCAAAACGAATAGAAATTAATGTCGGGGACAGGCGACGACTACAGAAATATTTTCAACAAACTGAATATTTTCTTCATTTTTAAATTGAAGTTGGTTTGAAATTCAAGCAGGGAAATGTGTGTCTCTTTCGCAGTTATTATTCGGTGATTATTATTATCGACTTTACGACCGATCGCAAAACATTTACATTGCATCGAATATTCAATTTAAGATTTTAGATATATAAATTAAATAGAAAACAAAGAACTGCCATTAAAGAAAATTTTTCGATATCATAAATACTAATATAAATTATGCCCTATATATATATATATATAAATAGATTATACTAATTATGTATAAATCGGCGCTATGTGCTGCTGATATCTTCTCTTTACATACGATTACAAGGAATAGAGAGATAGAGATAGAGACAGAGCGTTCCCCGTTCCGTTCAGACGCGGGTTCGAGACCTGCTATCTCAATATTTAAATAATGATAAAACAATATATATAACTCCATCATTACGACTGATTTTACATAAATATTTTGGTGGACCGTCCGAAAGTGAAAAAATTTTTGAATATCATCTCGAATAAGACATGTATATATGTATTTAATTTCCGCGAAAACGCCGACTCGTAATAAACATACTAAATCGTTGTCGTTATTTCAAAATTGACTTTTCGGAATCGTCCATTACAAAATTTAAAATATTATGTGTATTCCCCGTTTTAAGTCGTAATTACCTACCCGTTTTATGGCGGTTTATGCCGAGCGTAAATATAATAGGGCGTTTTCGTAAAATTACAAATTGTCAATATGTACATATTGAATACAGTATATATTTATATTTATTTATATGTACGTTATAATAGAAATTAACTGGCCGAAACAATTTTCCGCTTATCTCCGTGGGGTTTATTTACAGATAGTAGATTATAAAGTGATGTTTATCGAATAAAATTGAATAATAATAATAGTTTCGGGAACGGTTTTAATAGGGCACGGAATTGTCGGGATCCCATCGGGAAATTATTAAAAATTACGATTTTCGACAAATATTTTCATTTATTTTCACGAACTCGATTTTAAACGATTGTGAAAAAACTGAAACTTCTCTCCGATCTTTTTTTACAGAACAGATACGCGAAAAAAAAAAAAGGTTTCTTAATTTTATTGCGAAATAGACACAATTATAAGATGCCAATATTGTTTTTTTTTTTAATTGTGGGTAAAATTGTAAAATATTTTCGCAGTAAACCTTCAAGAATTATTGTCGGTCTTTAAATATTTACAAATTCAATTATAAATGCGCTTATCAATCGTGTATAGTAGTTTTTTTCATCTTTTTACAAATTTAAAATTGAAGAGACACACTTATACCAAACGACAAATATGGATCAGAAAATTTCAGTCGGGAAATTTCTACAATTTAAAGTAAATTTTCGATATCGCTTAGTGAAAGGCGGTGAAAGTGCGGGGGGGGCCCAATTTTAGAATTGTCAACGTTTGAAAGTTTCACGTCGAAAATAGCTATTTGCAGAATTACATCGAGTGCTAGAGAATAAATTTTTTATTTTTCTCTCCGTTCGATTTCGTTTTAATGTCATTTAAAAAAAAAAAAAAAAAATATATATACATTGTTCGGCATATACCGTTTGCAAATCTCAATTTGTTAATTGTTATTATTAATGTTATCAATGAATTTTCACAAATTAAATATTTACTTGATATCCATTCGGCTGGCACTATTGAATAATATATATATATATATATATATATATATATATATATATATATATATTGAAATAAAATGTAATTTTCAAATATATATTATTATTGGTTTTTCTCTCGGTGTTATCGGTCGTTCGCCGTCTTCAGTAGGCGATTACATTTTTCAATATACGTTTATATATTGGGGCTTTTCCTGTCCTGTGTACAGACAGAAACTGCTACTGAAGAAGACGGCGAACGGCCAATTTTTTTTTTTTTCGATTGTACGAATATTGAAAAGAAAACCGACATCGGACACAATTTCCACAATTTAATAATTCGCACTGCGTAAATTCATTTCGGTCGTTTATCACAATTGTATTATATATTACATATATGACGTCATCGCAGAAACTGAGAGTGTTCCGATTGTGTATTTTCCAATGAAATATATAACAAATATATTTAAAATTGAAATGTACGCATAATGTATTCAAAAAAATACTTTTCAAAAAATGTATTTTTTTTTTAAAACGTTCATATAATATCCGTTACAATGTACAAATATTGTAATTGCCAATAGCGTTTGAAGGGGTGCGTTCCTGAACAACCCGTTTTCGGTCCGAGGAGGGCAAAAAATGTAATAAATAATCGACAATTCTGTTTTATTTTCTATTCAATACATTCGATACATTCAATAATTCGCACTGCGTAAATTCATTTCGGTCGTTTATCACAATTGTATTATATATTACATATATGACGTCATCGCAGAAACTGAGAGTGTTCCGATTGTGTATTTTCCAATGAAATATATAACAAATATATTAAAAATTGAAATGTACGCATAATGTATTCAAAAAAATACTTTTCAAAAAATGTATTTTTTTTTTAAATGTTCGTATAATATCCGTTACAATGTACAAATATTGTAATTGCCAATAGCGTTTGAACGGGTGCGTTCCTGAACAACCCGTTTTCGGTCCGAGGAGGGCAAAAATGTAATAAATAATCGACAATTCTGTTTTATTTTCTATTCAATACATTCGATACATTCTCTCGGGACGCATAAAGTATTCATAGATTATACTTTAACCCGAATAAAGCTTTGTATATACAGCTTGATTAGCGGACAGAGTGTGCGCCGAAATTGAATATTTTTCAAATTTCATACTTTATATATTCAACTTAATACATCAAGTTTTACGATCAAGCCCGGTCAATCAAGTACCGAGAGACACTTTCTGTAGTGTTCAAATTTTGATGTTTTTCGTTTCCCATTTTTCGCAGTGAAAAATACTTTTCCAGGGCTGATGACGTAACGCTGAAAAAATAAAACATTTTCTTGGGAAATTTCCAGATTCTGGAAATTCCGGATCGGTTCTGGAAAACCGATTTCCAGAACCGAACGAGCGGAATGTTTACCTCGGATTTCGCTGTTGAAAACCAATTTTCTAGCGGAAAACGCAGCTTTTCTGCGCCGATTCAACGCTGGAAAACCGCATTTCCGCCCGATTCCAGCGTTGGAAAACCGCTTTTCCGCCCGAATTCAGCGTTGGAAAACCGCTTTTCCGCCCGAATTCGGCTTTGGAAAACCGCTTTTCCGCCCAAATTCAGCGTTGGAAAACCGCGTTCCTTCGCCTTTACTGCCGGAAAACCGCATTTCGGCGCCGATTCAACGCTGGAAAAACGTTCTTCTGCAACGATTCAGCGTTGGAAAACCGCTTTTCTCCACCGATTTAGCGTTTGAAAGCAGCTTTCCTCCACTAATTTAGCGTTTGTAAACCGCGTTCCTTGGCCTTTTACTGCCGGAAAACCGCAGATTTAACGCCGGAAAAACGTTTTTCTGCAACGATTCAGCGCTGGATAACCGCTTTTCCGCCCGAATTCAGCGTTGGAAAACCGCTTTTCCGCCAAATTTTGCGTTTGAATACCGCGTTCCTTCGCCTTTACTGCCGGAAAACCGAAGATTTAACGCCGGAAAAACGTTTTTCTGCAACGATTCACCGCTTTTCCGCGCTGGAAAACCGCTTTTCTCCGTTGGAAAACCGCCCAAATTTAGCGTTTGAAAACCGCGTTCCTTCGCCTTTACTGCCGGAAAACCGCATTTCGGCGCCGATTCAACGCTGGAAAAACGTTCTTCTGCAACGATTCAGCGTTTGAAAACCGCTTTTCCGGCGTTCCTTCGCCTTTTACTGCCGGAAAACCGCAGATTTAACGCCGGAAAAACGTTTTTCTGCAACGATTCAGCGCTGGATAACCGCTTTTCCGCCCGAATTCAGCGTTGGAAAACCGCTTTTCCGCCAAATTTTGCGTTTGTAAACCGCGTTCCTTCGCATTTCACTGGCGGAAAACCGCATTTCTGCACCGATTCAGCGTTGTAAAACCGTTTCAGCGTTTGAAAACAACGTTTCTGCACTGATTTAGCGTTTGTAAACCGCGTTCCTTCGCATTTTACTGGCGGAAAAACGTTTTTCTGCAACGATACAGCGTTGGAAAACCGTTTCAGCGTTTGAAAACAGCGTTTCTGCACCGATTTAGCGTTTGTAAATCGCGTTCCTTCGCATTTTACTGGCGGAAAACGTTCTTCTGCAACGATTCAGCGTTTGAAAACCGCTCCGGCGTTCCTTCGCCTTTTACTGCCGGAAAACCGCAGATTTAACGCCGGAAAAACGTTTTTCTGCAACGATTCAGCGCTGGATAACCGCGTTCCTTTGCCTTCTACCGCCGGAAAACCGTTTTTCCGCACCGATTAATCATCGGGAACCGTATTTTTTCAACAACGATCCAGCGTTGTTGTTAGTGAAAACTATTTCTCTGAAACGAAAGAAATGTAGGTTTAGCTTCGATTTCCCAGTGCTTAAAACCCACTTTCTAGCGCCAATTTAGAGCTGAAAATGTAACGCACTGATTGCTCAGCGCTCCTAATCGAAAATCGTCTGTAATTTTAGTGTTGAGATAAAAATAAATAGATATCAAAGAGCGAGAATGGAAGAGAGACCGGGCGCGCGAAAATCGGACCTTGGTTTTATTTCCCGCGTATAAATTTTTTTTTTTTACAGCCAATTCTAAAATAAGACGCCGGTGAATGATAATAATATCGCGGGGTGAACGGGATGAATTGAAAGGTGAACCGGGTCTATATTTAGCCGGCGTAGTGGCCTTCCCCAACTCCTTTCCTTATTATGAATGGAATCTCGTAAAATAGAAAAAAAAACGCGGCTCGCCTTTCCGTGTTTGCACACTTTACGCACGAAAGTGTAAAAATCGAAAATTTTCGATTTTTTTGCTCTCCTTCAAAGGGCAATAATGTAAAAAACAGCATTATCGGACCATTTTTTGCGTCATAAAATCCCATTTTTGAGCCTAAAAACCGCATTCTTGGGCCATTTTTGCGTCTAAAATCGCCCTTTTTTGGGTCCAAAATCCGAATTTCTGGGACATTTTTGGGTCTAAAAGGCCCATTTTTGGGCCGTAAAACCGCATTTCTGGGCCATTTTTGCGTTTTAAAAACCCATTTTTGTGCCTAAAAATCGTATTTCTGGGCCATTATTGCGTTCTAAAACCCCACTTTTGGGCCTAAAAACCGCATTTTTGGGGTTATTTAACGTCTAAAAACCCCATTGTTTGGACGAAAAACCGCATTTTTGGGCCATTTTTGCTTCCAAATAGCCCATTTTCGGGCCTAATAACCGCATTTCTTTGCCATTTTTGGGGCTAAAAACCTCATTTTTGGGCCTAGGACCGCATTTCTGGGCTATTTTTGGGTTTTAAAACCCCATTTTTTGCCTAAAAATCGAATTTTTGGGACTAAAAACCGCATTTTTTGGCCAATTTTGCTTCTAAAATCGCCATTTTTGGGCCTAAAATCCGCATTTCTGGGCCAATTTTGCGTTTTAAAACCCCATTTTTGGGCCATTTTTGCGTTTTAAAACCCCATTTTTGTGCCTAAAAACCGCATTTTTGGGTTAATTTTACGGCTAAAAACTCCATTTTTGGGCCTAAAAACCGTATTTTTGGGCCATTTTGGCGTCATAAAATCCCATTTTGGGACTAAAAACCGAATTTTTTGGCCAATTTCGCTTCTAAAATCACCATTTTTGGGTCTAAAATCCGCATTTCTGGGACATTTTTGGGTCTAAAAGGCCCATTTTTGGGCCTAAAAATCGCATTTTTGGGACTAGAAACCGCATTTTTGGGCCTAAAATCCGTATTTCTGGGCCATTTTTGGGTCTAAAGTACCTATTTTTGGGCCTAAATACCGCATTTTCGGACCATTTTGGCGTTATAAAATCCCATTTTAGGCCTAACACGCATTTCAGGGCCATTTTGGCGTCATAAAATCCCATTTTTTGGCCTAAAATCCGCATTTTTTGGCCAATTTTGCGTCTAAATACCCCATTTTTGGGCCTAAAAATCGCATTTTTGGGCCATTTTGGCGTCATAAAATCCCATTTTTGGGCCTAAAAACCGCATTTTTTTTTCCAATTTTGCTTCTAAAATCGCCATTTTTTGGTCTAAAATCCGCATTTCTTGGACATTTTTGGGCCTAAAACTCGTAATTCTGGGCCATTATTGCGTTCCAAAACCTCATTTTTTGGCCTAAAAACCGTATTTCTGGGCCATTTTGGCCCATTTGGGTAAAATGCTCATTTTTGTGCCTAAAAATTTTTGAGCTAATTATGGGTCTAAAATCCCATATTTGGGCATAAAATCCGTATTTTGGGGCTAATTTGCATCTAATAATAGCATTTCAGGGCCAATTCTGGTCCTAAAAACCGCCTTTAAGGCAAAATGTGACCAGTAAAACTGTATTATTAGGCCAAATTTTCTTCTAATAACCGTATTTCTGGGCCAATTTTAAATATTAATTCCAAAAAATGCAGTTTTTAGGAGCAAAATTGGCTCAAAAATGCGGTTATTAGGATAAAAAAAATGTTTTTAGACGCCAATTAGTCATAAAAATGGGGATTTAGGCGCCAAAATGGCCCAGAAATAAGGTTTTTAGGCCAAAAATGAGGTTTTAAAACGCAATAATGGGGTTTTAAAAATCAAAAATGGCCCAGAAATGCGGTTATTAGGCCCAAAAATGGGCCTTTTAGACCCAAAAATGTCACAGAAATGCGGATTTTAGACCTATAAATGACGATTTTAGAAGCAAAATTGGCCAAAAAATGCGGTTTATAGTCCAAAAAATGGGTACTTTAGACCCAAAAATGGCCCAGGAATGTGGATTTTAGGCCAAAAAATGGGGTTTTTAGACGTAAAATTACCCCAAAAATTCGGTTTTTATGCACAAAAATGGGGTTTTATATGCAAAAATGTCCCCGAAATGCGGTTTTTAGGCCAAAAAATGAGGATTTAGAACGCAATAATGGCCCAGATATACGGTTTTTAGGCACAAAAATGGGGTTTTATATGCAAAAATGGTCAGAAATGCGGTTTTTAGGCCAAAAAATGAGGATTTAGAACGCAATAATGGTCCAGATATACGGTTTTTAGGCACAAAAATGTGGTTTTAAAACGCAAAAATGCCCCAGAAATGCGGTTTTTTGGTCCAAAAATGTCCCAGAAATGCGGATTTTAGACCCAAAAATGGCGATTTTAGACGCAAAAATGGCCCCTAATGCGGTTTTTAGGCCCAAAAATGGGCCTTTTAGACCCAAAAATGTCCCAGAAATGCGGATTTTAGACCCAAAAATGGAGATTTTTGAAGCAAAATTGGCAAAAAAATGCGGTTTTTAGTCCCAAAAATGGGAATTTATGACGTCAAAACGGACCAAAAATGCGGTTTTTAGGCCCAAAAATGGGGTTTTTAGACGCAAAATAACCCCAAAAATGCGGTTTTTAGGCCCAAAAATGGTAATTTATGACGCCAAAATGGCCCAAAAATGCGGTTTTTAGGCCCAAAAATGCGATTTTATGACGCCAAAATGGCCCAAAAATGCGGTTTTTAGCCCCAAAAGTGGTGTTTTTAGACGAAAAATTGGCCAAAAAATGCGGATTTTAGGCCAAAAAATGCGATTTTATGACGCAGAAATGGCCCAGAAATGCGGTTTTAGGCCCAAAAATGGGATTTTTGACGCAAAAATGGTCCGAAAATGCGGTTTTTAGGCCCAAAATAGGTACTTTAGAACCAAAAATGGCCCAGAAATACGTATTTTAGGCCCAAAAATGCGGTTTTCGGTCCCAAAAATGCGATTCTTAGGCCCAAAAAGGGGGTTTTTAAGCGTAAAATAACCCCAAAAATGTTGTTTTAAAACCCAAAAATGGGGTTTTAAACCCCAAAAATGCCCAAGAAATGCGGTTTTTAGGCCCAAAATGGGCCTTTTAGACGCAAAAATGGCGATTTTAGAAGCAAAATTGGCAAAAAATGCGGTTTTTAGCCCCCAAAAGGGGAATTTATGACGCCAAAATGGCCCAAAAATGCGGTTTTTAGGCCCAAAAATGCGCGTTTTAGACGCAAAATAAGCCCAAAAATGCGGTTTTTAGGCACAAAAATGGGGTTTAAAAACCCAAAAATGGCCCAGAAGTGCGGTTTTTAGGCCAAACAATTGGGATTTTAGCCCCAAAAATGGCCCAGAAATGTGGATTTTAGGCGCATAAATGGGGTTTTTAGACATAAAATTAAACCAAAAATGCGGTTTTTAGGCACAAAAATGGGATTTTATGACGCCAAAATGGCCCAAAAATACGGTTTTTAGGCCCAAGAATGGAGTTTTTAGCCGTAAAATAATGCCTAGATAATAATATAATATCTGATTTCTGGGCCATTTTTGCGTTTTAAAACCCTATTTTTGTGCCTAAAAACCGCATTATAGGCCCATCTGTGAGCTCTCCTTTTAGGGGCAACTGTAACTCACTTTTGTACACTTGTGGTGGGAATATGGGCAAATTCTGGCGACATTTTTGAAAAATTGAAAATTTTCGATTTTTTAGCTCTCCTTTTAGGGGCAACTGTAACTCACTTTTGTACACTTGTGGTGGGAATATGGGCAAATTCTGGCGACATTTTTGAAAAATTGAAAATTTTCGATTTTTTAGCTCTCCTTTTAGGGGCAACTGTAACTCACTTTTGTACACTTGTGGTGGGAATATGGGCAAATTCTGGCGACATTTTGAAAAATTGAAAATTTTCGATTTTTTAGCTCTCCTTTTAGGGGCAACTGTAACTCACTTTTGTACACTTGTGGTGGGAATATGGGCAAATTCTGGCGACATTTTTGAAAAATTGAAAATTTTCGATTTTTTAGCTCTCCTTTTAGGGGCAACTGTAACTCACTTTTGTACACTTGTGGTGGGAATATGGGCAAATTCTGACGACATTTTTGAAAAATTGAAAATTTTCGATTTTTTAGCTCTCCTTTTAGGGGCAACTGTAACTCACTTTTGTACACTTGTGGTAGGAATATGGGCAAATTCTGACGACATTTTTGAAAAATTGAAAATTTTCGATTTTTTAGCTCTCCTTTTAGGGGCAACTGTAACTCACTTTTGTACACTTGTGGTGGGAATATGGGCAAATTCTGACGACATTTTTGAAAAATTGAAAATTTTCGATTTTTTAGCTCTCCTTTTAGGGGCAACTGTAACTCACTTTTGTACACTTGTGGTGTGAATATGGGCAAATTCTGGCGACATTTTTGAAAAATTGAAAATTTTCGATTTTTTAGCTCTCCTTTTAGGGGCAACTGTAACTCACTTTTGTACACTTGTGGTGGGAATATGGGCAAATTCTGGCGACATTTTGAAAAATTGAAAATTTTCGATTTTTTAGCTCTCCTTTTAGGGGCAACTGTAACTCACTTTTGTACACTTGTGGTGGGAATATGGGCAAATTCTGACGACATTTTTGAAAAATTGAAAATTTTCGATTTTTTAGCTCTCCTTTTAGGGGCAACTGTAACTCACTTTTGTACACTTGTGGTGGGAATATGGGCAAATTCTGGCGACATTTTTGAAAAATTGAAAATTTTCGATTTTTTAGCTCTCCTTTTAGGGGCAACTGTAACTCACTTTTGTACACTTGTGGTGGGAATATGGGCAAATTCTGGCGACATTTTTGAAAAATTGAAAATTTTCGATTTTTTAGCTCTCCTTTTAGGGGCAACTGTAACTCACTTTTGTACACTTGTGGTGGGAATATGGGCAAATTCTGGCGACATTTTTGAAAAATTGAAAATTTTCGATTTTTTAGCTCTCCTTTTAGGGGCAACTGTAACTCACTTTTGTACACTTGTGGTGGGAATATGGGCAAATTCTGGCGACATTTTTGAAAAATTGAAAATTTTCGATTTTTTAGCTCTCCTTTTAGGGGCAACTGTAACTCACTTTTGTACACTTGTGGTGGGAATGGGCAAATTCTGGGACATTTTTGAAAATTGAAAATTTTCGATTTTTTAGCTCTCCTTTAGGGGCAACAAATTCTGGCGACATTTTTGAAAAATTGAAAATTTTCGATTTTTTAGCTCTCCTTTTAGGGGCAACTGTAACTCACTTTTGTACACTTGTGGTGGGAATATGGGCAAATTCTGGCGACATTTTTGAAAAATTGAAAATTTTCGATTTTTAGAAAAATTGAAAATTTTCGATTTTTACTGTAACTCTCTTCCTTGTACACTTGTGGTGGGAATATGGGCAAATTCTGACGACATTTTTGAAAAATTGAAAATTTTCGATTTTTAGCTCTCCTTTAGGGGCAACTGTAACTCACTTTGTACACTTGTGGTGGGAATATGGGCAAATTTTGGCGACATTTTTGAAAAAATTGAAAATTTTCGATTTTAGCCTTTTAGGGGCAAGTGTAACTCACTTTTGTACACTTGTGGGAATATGGGCAAATTCTGGCGACATTTTTGAAAAAATTGAAAATTTTCGATTTTTTAGCTCCTTTAGGGGCAACTGTAACTCACTTTGTACACTTGTAGGGAATATGGGCAAATTCTGAAGACATTTTTGAAAAATTTTTGTTTTTTTAGCTCTCCTTTAGGGGCAAGTGTAACTCACTTTGTACACTTGTGGAATATGGGCAAATTCTGATGACATTTTTGAAAATGAAAATTTTGATTTTTTAGCTCCTTTTTAGGGGCAACTGTAACTCACTTTTGTACACTTGTGGTGGGAATATGGGCAAATTTGGCTGACGACATTTTTGAAAAAATTGAAAATTTTGATTTTAGCTCTCCTTTAGGGGCAAGTGTAATCACTTTTGTACACTTGTGGTGGGATGGGCAAATTCTGGCGATATTTTTGAAAATTGAAAATTTTCGATTTTTAGCTCCTTTAGGCAACTGTAACTCACTTTTGTACATTTGTGGTGGGAATATGGGCAAATTCTGGACGACATTTTGAAAATTGAAAATTTTCGATTTTTAGCTCTCCTTCTGGGCAACTGTAACTCACTTTTGTACACTTGTGGTGGGAATATGGGCAAATTCTGACGACATTTTTGAAAAATTGAAAATTTTCGATTTTTAGCTCTCCTTTAGGGGCAACTGTAACTCACTTTTGTACACTTGTGGTTATGGGCAAATTTGACGACGATCGATTTTTAGCTTCCTTTTAGGGGCAACTGTAACTCACTTTGTACACTTGTGGTGGGGATATGGGCAAATTCTGACATGAAAAATTGAAAATTTTGAAGCTCTCCTTTAGGGGCAACTGTAACTCACTTTTGTACACTTGTTGAAAATTTTCGACATTTTTGAAAATTGAAAATTTTCGATTTTTTAGCCTCCTTTAGGGGCAACTGTAACTCACTTTGTACACTTGTAGGGAATATGGGCAAATTCTGGCGACATTTTGAAAAATTGAAAATTTTCGATTTTTAGCTCTCCTTTAGGGGCAACTGTAACTCACTTTTGTACATTTGTGGTAATATGGGCAAATTTGGCGATTTTTGAAAATTGAAAATTTTCGATTTTTAGCTCTCCTTTTAGCAACTGTAACTCACTTTTGTACACTGTGGTGGAATATGGGCAAATTCTATGACATTTTTGAAAAATTGAAAATTTTCGATTTTTAGCTTCTCCTTTAGGGGCAACTGTAACTCACTTTTGTACACTTGTGGTGGGAATATGGCAAATTTACGATATTTTGGAAAATCGAAAATTTTGATTTTTAGTTTTAGGCAACTAAAACTCACTTTTGTACACTTTTGTGGAATATGGGCAAATTCTATATTTTGAAAAATTGAAAATTTTGATTTTTTAGCTTCCTTTAGGCAACTGTAACTCACTTTTGTACACTTGTGGTGGGAATATGGGAATATGGCATTCTACGACATTTTTGAAAATTGAAAATTTTCTTGATTTTTAGCCTCCTTTAGGGCTCTCCTTTAGCAACTGTAACTCACTTTGTACACTTGTGGTGGGAATATGGGCAAATTCTGGCGACATTTTTGAAAAATTGAAAATTTTCGATTTTTTAGCTCTCCTTTTAGGGGCAACTGTAACTCACTTTTGTACACTTGTGGTGGGAATATGGGCAAATTCTGACGACATTTTTGAAAAATTGAAAATTTTCGATTTTTTAGCTCTCCTTTTAGGGGCAACTGTAACTCACTTTTGTACACTTGTGGTGGGAATATGGGCAAATTCTGGCGACATTTTTAAAAAAATGAAAATTTTCGATTTTTTAGCTCTCCTTTTAGGGGCAACTGTAACTCACTTTTGTACACTTGTGGTGGGAATATGGGCAAATTCTGGGGACATTTTTGAAAAATTGAAAATTTTCGATTTTTTAGCTCTCCTTTTAGGGGCAACTGTAACTCACTTTTGTACACTTGTGGTGGGAATATGGGCAAATTCTGACGACATTTTTGAAAATTGAAAATTTTCGATTTTTTAGCTCTTTTAGGGCAACTGTAACTCACTTTTGTACACTTGTGGTGGGAATATGGGCAAATTCTGACGACATTTTGAAAATTGAAAATTTTCGATTTTTAGCTCTCCTTTAGGGGCAACTGTAACTCACTTTTGTAATTTGTGGTGGGAATATGGGCAAATTCTGGCGACATTTTGAAAATCTGAAAATTTTCGATTTTTAGCTCTCCTTTTAGGGGGCAACTGTAACTCACTTTTTGTACACTTGTGGTGGGAATATGGCAAATTCTGGCGTGACATTTTGAAAATTGAAAATTTTCTGATTTTTAGCTCTCCTTTAGGGTGTAAGAGTAACTCACTTTTGTACACTTGTGGTGGGAATATGGGCAAATTCTGACATTTTAAAAAATTGAAAATTTTCGATTTTTTAGCTCTCCCTTTTAGGGGCAAGTGTAACTCCTCACTTTTTGTACACTTGTAGGGAATATGGGCAAATTCTGGCGACATTTTGAAAAATTGTTTTGATTTTTAGCTCTCCTTTTA
>JACDQD010000084.1:0-47716 GCA_019843655.1 Lethocerus indicus | reverse complement strand
GCCGGTGTTTCGAAAGTGGTTTTAGTACGGATAGCGATCGAGATATGAGCTTTGTCGCCTCACTACAGATCGCGCCTTCACCATTTATTAAATAAGCGAAAAAAAAGTTCGTTTTTCGTATGCATTTCTTTTCATTTTCAGAGGACAATTAGGCAAAGGTTGATGGAAGAAAAAGAGAGGGGCGAAAGGGTCAGAAGAGAAAAGCACAAAGAAAGTTTAGAACAGTTGAAATGACAAACAAAACTGAATGAGTCAAACAGTAGTTAATAAATATAGGTTACATTGTCTTTCATTCTGTCTAATATTTATCGATTTATTGATACGTTGAAGAATTGAAGAACGCGTTAAAAAAAAAAAAATATGACTACTGTGGTATCGTTTGTGATATATTTCTTTATTTATATTTTTTACGTATTGACAATAAAAAAAAAGCAATATTCGTTTGTACTTTAAATACACAATATATGCTTATGAGATTGTAACTGGTCTCTGTTTATTCAATCGTTGTCCTTCAAAATATGTCAAAAGTGTAGCCGGGGTAGATCCTTAAATGATGTATAATATTTACGTTTTCATTCGTTTTGGAATATTGTTTTATTTCAAAACAACTGGATGAAAGTCCAGGCTTGCCAATCACAAGGCGGTGGTTCCGGTTTCGGGAGAACTTTAAAAGGACTCTTTGAAAAAAAAGAATCACCGAACGAAAACAGAAACCAAAGTGAAATTGTTACCGCCGATAAACCACCGGAAAGGTAAAACAAAAAACAACCTGTATTTTTATTATTCGACTGTTTTCTTTCTGTTTATACGGCCCGAACGACAACAAAATTTTCCAGTTTTTGTTTGTCGACTTTCAAATTGTATTTTTTTTGTAATTCCCCCCCCGATTATAGCCCGAGTGTAAATACATCGGATAGATTTTTCCCGCACATTCAGGCATGTTCTCAATTTTTTTTTTTGTATTATATACTAAACAAACAATCGAATACATAACAAAAAAGCGTGACAATGTTTATTATAACTGACTCTAGACATATTATTCTGTTTGGAACATTGTATATTGTGTAACCTTGTACATTTGACGGTTGTACATAAGAGAAAATAAATTTCAAAAAGTCTACAAATATGAATATTGAAATGAATCTATCATTATATATATATATATATATATATATATATATATATATATATATATATATATATATATATATAATAAGCCCATATTAGTTGTTTTCCAATATGCGCTATTTTATTTAACAATGTATAACGGGACCAGTGGGGATATACCGTAGTCAGTCCACGCACGGTGTACATTTTTAGGTACGGATTAAATATTTATTCGGTAATCCTTATTTGCAAAATAAACTGTTAGCGTAATTGTTTATTTCAATAAGGATTTATATAAAATTAAAAGCAGTTTTTTTCTTTTCCAACCGAGAAATGTTGTCGAGTTTGTACACCTGTAATATTGAACAGCTGATTCAAACATCTGTTTTCACCCGATTACAATCATTGATGTCCCGTCAAATTTGGGCACATTTTGATTTTCGTATGACGAAAACAATTGTTAATAAAAAAAAAAGTGTTTCTCCGTATTGAGGAATAACTGAGTGATAAATGTGTCGTTGAAATCAGAGAACGAATACAACGGCCCACTTGATCCCAGTCATAATAACAAATATGATCATTCAACACCCGAGAAATCGAGCCAACATCGTTACAAAATTCAATTATTTATCGTCTATTTATCGTCAATTATTTATTATTTATCGCAGTTTATATCCTTTATTCGGAAAGCGAAGCTGTCCATGGCCGATAACGACGTTAAGAATTACCATTCGAATTCATCCATTCGGTGAAAAACTTTGTTCCGTCGGCCTAATTTGTAATTTCTCTTTACGGTTCTATTACCGTCGATTTGTACAACTTACAGACACACGCACGCACACACACACACAGGTTTTTATTAAGCGTTGATTGTTGATGATATAACTCCGAGTGGTTTGCAAGTTTTTGTTGTTGTTTGTTGTACTGATGATACTGAGATTGACGACTAAACCGAAAAAAACTCGAGTGACGACCGAACGTTTTTGAAAAAACCGGTTCGGGCCGTTGAAAAAAACGCGAAAAAGCCTCACCAGTTCGGTCGAAATCCCTCGAAGAGGCTGAGGCCGCATTTAAACCGAAGACAAAAATTAAAGATTTTCTCTTTGTTTTTTTTATTTTTTCATAGTTGGAATATGCCGAGCATGAAAACTGGTAAAAAATATAGCGGGCCGCAGTTCGGATATACAATAAATATATATTATATTTGCGATCGATTGAAATTCTGGACGTCCTCTGCCAACCTCGGTATGACGTCATATAGGTCATATGACGTCATACTTGATATGACGTCATCTTTCTTATCACCTATCGCAAAAGTGATATTGGGAAACGGTTAAATATTAGTGATTGAAATTTTAGTGGTTTTCGATCGATCGCAAAGTCTACTAAGATAGCGTTCTATATTCAATTATATTGTGCGGCTTTAACCGGTATAGGTAGTAGGAAAAAAAATAAAAAAAATAAACGCACCGCCCTCTTCTCCAGGGTCCATTCCTGTTCGGATGTAATTTATCCCCCCTAAGCCATTATTTATTTGTTATAGATATAAATCAAACAATCTGCTCGACAATGTGGCGAATGACAATTGTTTATTTTGTCGGATTAATTTTCTTGTGTTGTAGCGTTGGGAATGCGATCTATTGTGTAGTGCTCCTAGTGGTGACCGGTACCATATTCCCTTTCCAGTACACGGCCGTCGCGATCCTCCTCTTGTTCGTCATTTTATATTTTTCGAATTAATTCCGCTTATTATTTTTCGACAATTGCATGTAAAAAAAGCTACTACTAAACTAGATCGAGTATAACTTCCTTTTTTTTTTCTTTTTGGGGGGGTGGTTTGGCCTCCTTATTTAACGACGACAAAACAATAAAAATTGTATCTCTTTACGTATAACTAATATAATACAGGGTTATTTGTGATATTTGTATCGGAGTCGATCGGATTGACTTGTAAATATCGGATAATTTATTCGTCTCTTCTATATGTATATATTTGCGTTTCATAAAAAAAAAATATCTCGACGACTCGACTGTTATTAACACTGAAGACCGCGCTATTAATTGAGGTGGCCATTATTAAAATTCGAGCGATTTTTCTCGCCTTCGGAATTCGTTTTTCCATCGTCTAAAAACTGTATATTTTTTCGCCTTTTTGAACTCGTTTCTCATCTCTTGTCAAATTATCGTCGGTTATTGTATCGTTTCAAAATTTTTTCTGTACCGAGATCTCCCCCCCACCCTGTAAAAAAAAGAAAAAGCGAAAAAAACGAAAATATCGTCCATTCATTGGAATCCCATTCGTTCCTTGATCCAGAGCCGACGAACTTGTTGTTGTCATCGGCCGACAACAAGAAACCAGAGAAGAAACGACCAGAGCGAACAACACCGCACAACAACAACAACAACAACAACAACAACATACCACAAAGTGCAACCATCCGCAAAAAATGTAAGTACAGCATATGTTATTACTGTAGAGCATTGTATGTACTCCATCCCTTAGGATATACGCCCTCAAGCCAGACCTTTTCTCTACCTGCAAATCGCCCCCTAAATACATACACCGATAAAAACCCATCGCCCTATTGAAAAGTAGCCCAACGGCTTTTTCAGAAGCAAAATCGGCCCATATTCGGTACGAAAGTGTACGAAACTGGGTTACATACACTTGACCTCCCTTGAAAGGAAAAGGGAAAATTTTCGAAACTTCGAGAATGTCCCACCCCAGATTCTGCCCATATTCGGTCCACGAGTAATAAGTCCAGAAACCACCCTATAACAGAAGCCAAATATACCTCCGGAACCCTTTAAAAAGGCCCCACCCCTAAATAGGTCCTGAAACCCTGCAAAGAGCCAAACATACGTCCAGAAACGCTTAGAAAGGCCACGAAATACGTCCAAACCCCCTCTAAAAAGCCCATGATAAGTCCAAAACGCTTAAAATGGAACAAAATACGTCAAAACCCCTAAAAGCCAACGATAAGTCCAACCCTATGAAATAGATTTCCAAAACGCTTAAAAAGGCCAAAATATGTCCGAAAACGCTTTAAAACCAAAAATACGTTCTAAAACGCTTAAAAAGGGCCAAAATACGTCCCAAAACGCTTAAAACCCAAAATACGTCTAAAACGCTTAAAGCCCCAAATAAAAACGTCCAAAACGCTTTAAAAGCCCAAATACGTTTAAAACGCCCAAAAAGCTCCAAATATAAAAAGCCAAAAGAATCGCAAAAACTTAAAAAAAACCAAAATACGTCTTTAAATACACGCTTAAAGGCCAAAACGTCCCAAAACGCTTTAAAAACCCAAAATACCTAAAACGTTTAAAATGGCCCAAATAAAACGCTTAAAAAAACGCCAAAATACGTCAAAACAGCAAAAACCCAAAATAAAAAACGCAAGCCCAAATACGTCCAAAACGCTTAAATGCCAAATACGTCCAAAAACCCAAAACGATTAAAAACGCTTAAAAGCAAAATGGCCCAAAAATAAAACGCTTAAAATCCCACGCCAAACGCTTTAAAAAGCCCAAAAATCCCAAAAATACACGCTTAAAACATCCAAAACTTTAAAAAGCCCAAAATATCCCAAAAATACACGCTTAAAACATCCAAAACTTTAAAAAGCCCAAAATACGTCTACGTAAAAACCCAAAATACGTCAAAACGCTTAAAAAGGCCCACGTCCAAAACGCTTAAAAGCCCAAAATAGCCAAAATACGTTAACCTTCCAAAAACGCTTAAATGCCCAAAATACGTCCAAAACGCTAAAAGCCCAAAATACGTCCAAGAACCGCTTAAACAACAAAAACGCAAAACCCAAAACTAAAAGCAACAAAAACGCTTAGGCCAAAACGTCCAAAATCCCTTAAAAAGCCTAAAATACGTTCAAAACTTAAATCCAAAATACGTAAAACCCTAAAAGCCGCTTAAAAAGCCCAAAATACGTAAAAACGCTTAAATGGCCCAAAATACGTCCAAAACTCTTAAAAAGCCCAAATACGTCCCGCTTTAAAAAGCCAAAACGTCTTAAACTTAAATGGCCCAAAATACGTCCAAAACGCTTAAAAAAGCCCAAATAGGTCCAAAAACCTTAAAATGGCCCAAATACGTCCAAAAACGCTTAAAGGCCCAAAAAATCCAAAACCCATAAAAAAGCCCAAAATCGTCTAAAACGCTTAAAAATGGCCCAAATACGTCCAAAAACGCAAAAACCCAAATACGTGAAAGGCCCTTAAAAATTAAAATACGTCTAAAAACGCTTAAAATGGCCCAAAATACGTCCAAAACGCTTAAAAACCCCACAAAGCCAAAAACGTCTTCCAAGAGCTTAAAAGGCCCAAATACGTCCAAAATCCCAAAGCCTAAAACGTCCAAAACGCTTAAAAAGCCAAAATACGTCCAAAATCCTATAAAAAGCCCAAAATACGTCAAAAACGCTTAAAAACCAAAATACACCTAAAACTTAAAATGGCCCAAAATACGTCCAAAACTCCATAAAAGCCCAAAATACGCAAAAACATAAAATACCAAAACGTCAAAAACGCTTTAAAAGCCCAAAATACGTCCAAAAACGCGCCCAAATACGTCCAAAAACGCTTAAAAATGGACCCCAAATACGTCCAAAAACGCTTAAAAAAAATGGCCCAAAATACGTCTAAAACGCTTTAAAAGCCCAAAATAGGTCCCTAAAAACCGCTTAGTAAATGGCCCAAAATACGTCCAAAAACGCTTGAAATCCCAAAACCTTAAAACCTTTAAAATAATCCAAATACGTCCACGCCCTCGTCTTAAAAAAGCCCAAAATAGCGCTTAAAAGCCCAAAATACGTCCAAAATCTTTACGTTCAAAAACGTTGGTCCAAAACGTACGTCCAAATACTCCCAGCCAAAATAAAGCAGCCCAAAATACGTCTAAACCGCTTCAAATGGCCCAAAATACGTCCAAAACAAAAAGCAAAATAGCCCAAAATTAAATACGTCCTAAAACGCCCAAAATACGCCAAATCAAAATATCCAAAAAACAACTTAAAAGGCCAAAAACAAGTCAAAATCCATAAAAAAGCAAAACCTTAACAAAAATACGTCAAAATCCTAGCCCAAAATAAAAACGTTCAAAAACGCTTAAAAAGCCAAATAAATCTAAAAACCATAAATAGCCCAAAATACGTTAAAAGGCCCAAAATACGTCCATAAAATGGCCCAAAATACGTCTAAAACCCTTAAAAATACGTCCAATACTCAAAAACCCAAAAGGCCAAAATAAGTCCAAATCCATATAAAAAGCGTCAAAACCGCTTAAAATAACGTCCAAAACGCTTAAAAAGCCCAAAATACGTTCAAAAGCCACATAAAAAGGTCTAAAACGCCCAAAATACGTCCAAAAAAAAGCCCAAATACGTCCAAAACGCTTAAAATGGCCCAAAATACGTCCAAAACGCTTAAAGGCCCAAATAAGTCTAAAAAATAAATGGCCCAAAATACGTCTAAAACCGCTTAAAATGGCCCAAAATACGTCACGCTTGAAAGGCCCAAAAAGTCCAAAATCCCAAAAGCCCAGAATTCGTCCAAAAAAAAAATAAAGCCAAAATGTTCAAAACGCCTAAAATGGTCCCAATAATAAGTCCAAACCAAAATACGTCCAAAAAAATGGCCTAAAATACCCAAAATAAAGCCCAACATCGTCCAAAAAGCAAAAATCCCAAAACCAACAAAACCTAAAACGCTTTTAAAATGGCCCAAAATACGTCCAAAACAAAAGCCCTAAAATACGTCAAAACGCTTTAAATGGCCCAAAGTATACGTGAAACAAAAATACCTTAAAACGCTTATAAAAGGCACTTGTGCCCAAAAACGTCCAAAAAGGTCTAAAACCTTAAAATGGCAAATTAAAATACCAAAATACGCCCAAAATACGTTAAAACGTTAATCTGAAAGGCCCAAAATAGTCTAAAATAAAAAGCCCACGTAAAAAGCCCAGAATACGTCAAAAACGCTTAAAATCCCAAATACGTCCAAAATACTAAAAAACCTAAAATACGTCTAAAACCTTTAAATAGCCCCAAAATACGTCAAAACGCTTGAAAGGCCTAAAATGGTCCAAAGTATGGTCCAAAATAAAAGCCATAATAAGCCCAAAATTCGTCCAAAAACCTTAAAAAGCCCAAAATACGTCCAAAACCGCTTAAAGCCAAAATACGTCCAAACGCTTGAAAGGTAAATAAATCCAAAATAAAAAGCCCACGTCTAAAACCGTTCCAAACGCCTAAATAAATCAAAACTCTAAAAAGCCCAAAATACGTCCAAAAAACCTTAAAAAGCCCAAAATACGTCCAAATCATATCCAAAACTAAAATACGCAAAAGCGCTCTAAATGGCATAAAAGTCCAAAAATACGTCCTAAAAAGGCCCAACGCTTGAATAAGTCCAAACCCTATAAAGCCCAAAAGTCCAAAATCCCAAAATAATTCGTCTAAAACGCTTAAATGGCCCAAATACGTCCAGAAAATCCCAAAAAGCAAAAAACCCAAAATACGTCAAAATCTAAAACCGCTTAAATGGTCCAAAATACGTCCAAACTTGAAAGGCCCAAAATATCATAACTGCTTAATCGGCCTAAAAGCCAAAATACGTCTAAAACTGCATCCAAAAAAAAGCCCAAAAACGTCCATCCAAGCCCAAACGTCCAAAACGCTTTAAAAGGCCAAAATACGCCTAAAACAAAATAGGTCTAAAACGCCTACGCTTAAATGGCCCAAATACGTCCAAAACCCAACTTAAAAAGCCAAAAACAAGTCCTAAAACCATAAAAATGGCCCAAAATACGTCTTGAAAGGCCCAATATTCCAAGTCCAATCCATAAAACCCAAAATTCGTCAAAACGCCAAAATGGCCCAAAATACGTCCAAAATACGTCTAAAAAAAATAGAAATACGTCCAAAACGCTTGAAATCCATAAGTCCAAATGGTCCATAAAAGCCAAAATCCAAAATACGTCAAAATCCTAAAAAGGCCCAAAATAACGTCCAAATCCTATAAAACTAAAATACGTTCAAAACGCCTAAATGGTCCAAAAGTACGTCAAAAACCAGAAAAATACAAAATAAATTAATCCCTTAAAAAGCCAAAATAAGTCAAACCCAAAATAAAAGCCCAAAATACGTCCAAAACTTAAAATGGCCACCGCTTTGAAAAGCCCAAAATAGGTCTAAACCCAAAATCCAAAATACGTCATAAAAAAACGCTTGAAAGGCCTGAAAAACATAAAAGTCCAAAAAAATGCCCAAAATACGTCCAAATCCAAAAGTACGTCAAAGCTCCCCAAAATAAAAGTCTGAAGCCTCCAAAGTACGTCCAAAATCCCTAAAAGCCATTACATCCAAGCCCAAAATACGTCTGGCCCAAATACGTCCAAAACGCTTAAATGGCCTAAATACGTCTAAATCGCTTTGAAAAGCCCAAAAAGTCTAAAAACCCTTAAAACTCTTCCAAAAACGTCCAAAACAGGTCTGAAATAGGTCCAAAATCAAAATATAAAAAAGGCCCAAAATACGTCCAAAAATAAACGTCTAAAATACGTTCAAAACGCCCAAAAAAACGTCCAAAAGCCTAAAAATAAAAAAGCCCAAAATACGTCTAAAAAACGCTTAAAATGGCCCAAAATACGCCCAAAAACCTTCAAGCCCAAATATGTCCAAAACGCAAAAAGCCCAAAAATCCATCCAAATTTTTAATAAAAAAGTGTCTAAAATACTTGCCCCTAAAGGGCAGGTCTGAAACTGATTTTAAATCCCCGAAAAGCCATATTACCACAAGTGTACACAAAACGATCTACACTTGCCCAAAATGCCTAAAGGGCGGGTCTGAAATGCCAAAATGGCTTTAGGCCACGAAATTTCAAAATGTCCCCTGAAATATTCGCACCACAAGTGTACAAAGTGATCTACACTTGCTGAAAGGGGGTCTGAAATCGAAAATTTTCGAAATTTCAAAAATGTCCCCCGAAAATTCCCATATTCGCACCACAAGTGTACAAAAGTGATCTACACTTGCCCCTGAAAGGGCGGGTCTGAAATCGAAAATTTTCGAAATTTCAAAAATGTCCCCCGAAAATTCCCATATTCGCACCACAAGTGTACAAAAGTGATCTACACTTGCCCCTAAAAGGGCGGGTCTGAAATCGAAAATTTTCGAAATTTCAAAAATGTCCCCCGAAAATTCCCATATTCGCACCACAAGTGTACAAAAGTGATCTACACTTGCCCCTGAAAGGACGGGTCTGAAATCGAAAATTTTCGAAATTTCAAAAATGTCCCCCGAAAATTCCCATATTCGCACCACAAGTGTACAAAAGTGATCTACACTTGCCCCTGAAAGGGCGGGTCTGAAATCGAAAATTTTCGAAATTTCAAAAATGTCCCCCGAAAATTCCCATATTCGCACCACAAGTGTACAAAAGTGATCTACACTTGCCCCTGAAAGGGCGGGTCTGAAATCGAAAATTTTCGAAATTTCAAAAATGTCCCCCGAAAATTCCCATATTCGCACCACAAGTGTACAAAAGTGATCTACACTTGCCCCTGAAAGGGCGGGTCTGAAATCGAAAATTTTCGAAATTTCAAAAATGTCCCCCGAAAATTCCCATATTCGCACCACAAGTGTACAAAAGTGATCTACACTTGCCCCTAAAAGTGATCTACACTTGCCAAAAGGGCAGGTCTGAAATCGAAAATTTTCGAAATTTCAAAAATGTCCCCGAAAATTCCCATATTCGCACAAGTGTACAAGTGTACAAAAGTGATCATAAATTTACACTTGCCCCTGAAAGGATCTACACTTGCTAAAGGCAGGTCTGAAATCGAAAATTTTCAAAATTTCAAAAATGTCCCCGGAAAATTCCCATATTCGCACCACAAGTGTACAAAAGTGATCTACACTTGCCCCTAAAAGGGCGGGTCTGAAATCGAAAATTTTCGAAATTTCAAAAATGTCCCCCGAAAATTCCCATATTCGCACCACAAGTGTACAAAAGTGATCTACACTTGCCCCTGAAAGGGCGGGTCTGAAATCGAAAATTTTCGAAATTTCAAAAATGTCCCCCGAAAATTCCCATATTCGCACCACAAGTGTACAAAAGTGATCTACACTTGCCCCTGAAAGGATCTACACTTGCTGAAAGGCAGGTCTGAAATCGAAAATTTTCATAATTTCAAAAATGTCCCCCGAAAATTCCCATATTCGCACCACAAGTGTACAAAAGTGATCTACACTTGCCCCTGAAAGGGCGGGTCTGAAATCGAAAATTTTCATAATTTCAAAAATGTCCCCGAAAATTCAAGTGTACAAAAGTGATCTACACTTGCCCCTGAAGGGCATATCGAAATTTCGCACCACAAGTGTACAAAAGTGATCTACACTTGCCCCTGAAAGGGCGGGTCTGAAATCGAAAATTTTCGAAATTTCAAAAATGTCCCCCGAAAATTCCCATATTCGCACCACAAGTGTACAAAAGTGATCTACACTTGCCCCTGAAAGGGCGGGTCTGAAATCGAAAATTTTCGAAATTTCAAAAATGTCCCCCGAAAATTCCCATATTCGCACCAAGTGTACAAGTGTACTTGCCCCAAAAGTGATCTACACTCGCACCACAAGTGCCCCTGAAAGGGCGGGTCTGAAATCGAAAATTTTCGAAATTTCAAAAATGTCCCCGAAAATTCCCATATTCGCACCAAGTGTACAAGTGTACTTGCCCCAAAAGTGATCTACACTCGCACCACAAGTGCCCCTGAAAGGGCGGGTCTGAAATCGAAAATTTTCGAAATTTCAAAAATGTCCCCGAAAATTCCCATATTCGCACCACAAGTGTAAAAGTGATCATAAATTTATGTCCCCACATATTTGGCCCCTGAAAGAAAATTTTCGAAATTTCAAAATGTGATTCCCAATCGCACCACGTACAAAAAAACTTGCCCCTGAAACAGGTTTCGAAAATTTTCATAAATTTCAAAATGTCCCCGAAAATTCCCATATTCGCACCACAAGTGTACAAAAGTGATCTACACTTGCCCCTGAAAGGTCTGGAAAATTTTCAATTTCTGAAATCGAAAACTTGCCCCTTCTGAAATCGAAATTTCATTTCAAAAATGTCCCCCGAAAATTCCCATATTCGCACCACAAGTGTACAAAAGTGATCTACACTTGCCCCTGAAAGGGCGGGTCTGAAATCGAAAATTTTCGAAATTTCAAAAATGTCCCCCGAAAATTCCCATATTCGCACCACAAGTGTACAAAAGTGATCTACACTTGCCCCTGAAAGGGCGGGTCTGAAATCGAAAATTTTCGAAATTTCAAAAATGTCCCCCGAAAATTCCCATATTCGCACCACAAGTGTACAAAAGTGATCTACACTTGCCCCTGAAAGGGCGGGTCTGAAATCGAAAATTTTCGAAATTTCAAAAATGTCCCCCGAAAATTCCCATATTCGCACCACAAGTGTACAAAAGTGATCTACACTTGCCCCTGAAAGGGCGGGTCTGAAATCGAAAATTTTCGAAATTTCAAAAATGTCCCCCGAAAATTCCCATATTCGCACCACAAGTGTACAAAAGTGATCTACACTTGCCCCTGAAAGGGCGGGTCTGAAATCGAAAATTTTCGAAATTTCAAAAATGTCCCCCGAAAATTCCCATATTCGCACCACAAGTGTACAAAAGTGATCTACACTTGCCCCTGAAGGGCGGGTCTGAAATCGAAAATTTTCAAATTTCAAAAATGTCCCCCGAAAATTCCCATATTCGCACCACAAGTGTACAAAAGTGATCTACACTTGCCCCTGAAAGGGCGGGTCTGAAATCGAAAATTTTCGAAATTTCAAAAATGTCCCCCGAAAATTCCCATATTCGCACCACAAGTGTACAAAAGTGATCTACACTTGCCCCTGAAAGTCTGAAATCGAAAATTTTCGTCTGAAATCGCACCACAAGTGTACAAAGTGATTACACTTGCCCCTAAAAGGGCAGGTCTTCATTTTCAAAATTTCAAAAATGTCCCCGAAAATTCCCATATTCGCACCAAAGTGTACAAAGTGATCTACAGTAAAAGGATCTGAAATCGAAAATTTTCATTTCAAAATGTCCCCGAAAATTCCCATATTGCACCACAAGTGTACAGTGATACATTTTCGAAAATTTTCGAAATTTCAAAAATGTCCCCCGAAAATTCCCATATTCGCACCACAAGTGTACAAAAGTGATCTACACTTGCCCCTGAAAGGGCGGGTCTGAAATCGAAAATTTTCATAATTTCAAAAATGTCCCCCGAAAATTCCCATATTCGCACCACAAGTGTACAAAAGTGATCTACACTTGCCCCTGAAAGGGCGGGTCTGAAATCGAAAATTTTCAATTCCCATTTCAAAATGTCCCTGAAATCGTCCCATATTCGCACCACAAGTGTACAAAAGTGTACAAAACCTACCCCTGGGAGCAGGTCTGAAATCGAAAATTTTCGATTTCAAAAATGTCCCCGAAAATTCCCATATTCGCACCACAAGTGTACAAAAGTGATCTACACTTCTAAAAGAAATCGAAAATTTTCGAAATTTCAAAAATGTCCCCCGAAAATTCCCATATTCGCACCACAAGTGTACAAAAGTGATCTACACTTGCCCCTGAAAGGACGGGTCTGAAATCGAAAATTTTCATAATTTCAAAAATGTCCCCCGAAAATTCCCATATTCGCACCACAAGTGTACAAAAGTGATCTACACTTGCCCCTAAAAGGGCGGGTCTGAAATCGAAAATTTTCGAAATTTCAAAAATGTCCCCCGAAAATTCCCATATTCGCACCACAAGTGTACAAAAGTGATCTACACTTGCCCCTGAAAGGGCGGGTCTGAAATCGAAAATTTTCATAATTTCAAAAATGTCCCCCGAAAATTCCCATATTCGCACCACAAGTGTACAAAAGTGATCTACACTTGCCCCTGAAAGGGCGGGTCTGAAATCGAAAATTTTCATAATTTCAAAAATGTCCCCCGAAAATTCCCATATTCGCACCACAAGTGTACAAAAGTGATCTACACTTGCCCCTGAAAGGGCGGGTCTGAAATCGAAAATTTTCATAAATTCAAAAATGTCCCCCGAAAATTCCCATATTCGCACCACAAGTGTACAAAAGTGATCTACACTTGCCCCTGAAAGGGCGGGTCTGAAATCGAAAATTTTCATAATTTCAAAAATGTCCCCCGAAAATTCCCATATTCGCACCAAGTGTACAAGTGTACACTTGCCCCTGAAAGGGCGGGTCTGTGATCGAATTTATGTCCCCACTTGCCCCAAGTGTACAAAAGGATCTACACTTGCAGGTCTGAAATCGAAAATCGAAATTTCAAAAATGTCCCCCGAAAATTCCCATATTCGCACCACAAGTGTACAAAAGTGATCTACACTTGCCCCTAAAAGGGCGGGTCTGAAATCGAAAATTTTCATAATTTCAAAAATGTCCCCCGAAAATTCCCATATTCGCACCACAAGTGTACAAAAGTGATCTACACTTGCCCCTGAAAGGGCGGGTCTGAAATCGAAAATTTTCATAATTTCAAAAATGTCCCCCGAAAATTCCCATATTCGCACCACAAGTGTACAAAAGTGATCTACACTTGCCCCTGAAAGGGCGGGTCTGAAATCGAAAATTTTCGAAATTTCAAAAATGTCCCCCGAAAATTCCCATATTCGCACCACAAGTGTACAAAAGTGATCTACACTTGCCCCTGAAAGGGCGGGTCTGAAATCGAAAATTTTCATAATTTCAAAAATGTCCCCCGAAAATTCCCATATTCGCACCACAAGTGTACAAAAGTGATCTACACTTGCCCCTGAAAGGGCGGGTCTGAAATCGAAAATTTTCATAATTTCAAAAATGTCCCCCGAAAATTCCCATATTCGCACCACAAGTGTACAAAAGTGATCTACACTTGCCCCTGAAAGGGCGGGTCTGAAATCGAAAATTTTCATAATTTCAAAAATGTCCCCCGAAAATTCCCATATTCGCACCACAAGTGTACAAAAGTGATCTACACTTGCCCCTAAAAGGGCGGGGTCGAAAATTTTGAAATTTCAAAAATCGAAAATTTTCGCACCACATACAAAAATTTCAAAATCGAAAATTTTCAAATTTCAAAAATGTCCCCGAAAATTCCCATATTCGCACCACAAGTGTACAAAAGTGATCTACACTTGCCCCTGCCCCTAAAAGGGCGGGTCTGAAATCGAAAATTTTCATAATTTCAAAAATGTCCCCCGAAAATTCCCATATTCGCACCACAAGTGTACAAAAGTGATCTACACTTGCCCCTGAAAGGGCGGGTCTGAAATCGAAAATTTTCGAAATTTCAAAAATGTCCCCCGAAAATTCCCATATTCGCACCACAAGTGTACAAAAGTGATCTACACTTGCCCCTGAAAGGGCGGGTCTGAAATCGAAAATTTTCGAAATTTCAAAAATGTCCCCCGAAAATTCCCATATTCGCACCACAAGTGTACAAAAGTGATCTACACTTGCCCCTGAAAGGGCGGGTCTGAAATCGAAAATTTTCGAAATTTCAAAAATGTCCCCCGAAAATTCCCATATTCGCACCACAAGTGTACAAAAGTGATCTACACTTGCCCTGAAAGGGCAGGTCTGAAATCGAAAATTTTCGAAATCGCACCACAAGTTCAAAATGTCCCCGAAATTTCAAAATTCCATATTCGCACCACAAGTGTACAAAAGTGATCTACACTTGCCCCTAAAAGGGCGGGTCTGAAATCGAAAATTTTCGAAATTTCAAAAATGTCCCCCGAAAATTCCCATATTCGCACCACAAGTGTACAAAAGTGATCTACACTTGCCCCTGAAAGGGCGGGTCTGAAATCGAAAATTTTCGAAATTTCAAAAATGTCCCCCGAAAATTCCCATATTCGCACCACAAGTGTACAAAAGTGATCTACACTTGCCCTAAAGGGCAGGTCTGAAATCGAAAATTTTCGAAATTTCAAAAATGTCCCCCGAAAATTCCCATATTCGCACCACAAGTGTACAAAAGTGATCTACACTTGCCCCTGAAAGGGCGGGTCTGAAATCGAAAATTTTCGAAATTTCAAAAATGTCCCCCGAATTTTCCCATATTCGCACCACAAGTGTACAAAAGTGATCTACACTTGCCCCTGAAAGGGCGGGTCTGAAATCGAAAATTTTCGAAATTTCAAAAATGTCCCCCGAAAATTCCCATATTCGCACCACAAGTGTACAAAAGTGATCTACACTTGCCCCTAAAAGGGCGGGTCTGAAATCGAAAATTTTCGAAATTTCAAAAATGTCCCCCGAAAATTCCCATATTCGCACCACAAGTGTACAAAAGTGATCTACACTTGCCCCTAAAAGGGCGGGTCTGAAATCGAAAATTTTCGAAATTTCAAAATGTCCCCGAAAATTCCATATTCGCACCAAGTGTACAAGTGTACTTGCCCCAAAAGGTCTGTGATCATAAATTTCAAAAATGTCCCCACTTGCACCCTAAAAGTGATCTACACTTGCTAAAGAGGCAGGTCTGAAATCGAAAATTTTCGAAATTTCAAAAATGTCCCCGAAAATTCCCATATTCGCACCAAGTGTACAAGTGATCTACACTTGCCCCTGAAAGGTCTGTGATCGAAATTTCAAAAATGTCCCCACTTGCCCCAAAAGTAAAACTTGCCCCTGGGCAGGTCGAAAATTTTGAAATCAAAAATGAAAATTTTCGAAATTTCAAAAATGTCCCCGGAAAATTCCCATATTCGCACCACAAGTGTACAAAAGTGATCTACACTTGCCCCTGAAAGGGCGGGTCTGAAATCGAAAATTTTCGAAATTTCAAAAATGTCCCCCGAAAATTCCCATATTCGCACCACAAGTGTACAAAAGTGATCTACACTTGCCCCTAAAAGGGCGGGTCTGAAATCGAAAATTTTCGAAATTTCAAAAATGTCCCCCGAAAATTCCCATATTCGCACCACAAGTGTACAAAAGTGATCTACACTTGCCCCTGTACAAAGGGCTGAAAGGACAGGTCTGAAATCGAAAATTTTCGAAATTTCAAAATGTCCCCGAAAATTCCCATATTCGCACCACAAGTGTACAAAAGTGATCTACACTTGCCCCTAAAGGGCGGGTCTGAAATCGAAAATTTTCGAAATTTCAAAAATGTCCCCCGAAAATTCCCATATTCGCACCACAAGTGTACAAAAGTGATCTACACTTGCCCCTGAAAGGGGGTCTGAAATCGAAAATTTTCGAAATTTCAAAAATGTCCCCGAAAAAATTCACGTTACAAAAATGTCCCCGAATTTCCATATTCGCACCACAAGTGTACAAAAGTGATCTACAAAATGTCCCCGAAAACTTGCACCACAAGTGTACAAAAGTGGCTAAAAGGGCGTGTCAAAATTCGCTGAAATAATAGGTCTGAAATCGAAAATTTTCGAAATTTCAAAAATGTCCCCCGAATTTTTCCATATTCGCACCACAAGTGTACAAAAGTGATCTACACTTGCCCCTAAAAGGGCGGGTCTGAAATCGAAAATTTTCGAAATTTCAAAAATGTCCCCCGAAAATTCCCATATTCGCACCACAAGTGTACAAAAGTGATCTACACTTGCCCCTAAAGCGGGTCTGAAATCGAAAATTTTCGAAATTTCAAAAATGTCCCCCGAAAATTCCCATATTCGCACCACAAGTGTACAAAAGTGATCTACACTTGCCCCTGAAAGGGCGGGTCTGAAATCGAAAATTTTCGAAATTTCAAAAATGTCCCCCGAAAATTCCCATATTCGCACCACAAGTGTACAAAGTGATCTACACTTGCCCCTGAAGGGCAGGTCTGAAATCGAAAATTTTCGAAATTCCCCGAAAATTCCATATTCAAGTGTACAAAAGTGAAACTTGCCCCTGAAAGGGCGGGTCCCGAAAATTTTCCATATTCGCACCACAAGTGTACAAAAGTGAAACTTGCCCCTGAAAGGGCGGGTCCCGAAAATTTTCCATATTCGCACCACAAGTGTACAAAAGTGATCTACACTTGCCCCTAAAAGGGCGGGTCTGAAATCGAAAATTTTCGAAATTTCAAAAATGTCCCCCGAAAATTCCCATATTCGCACCACAAGTGTACAAAAGTGATCTACACTTGCCCCTGAAAGGGCGGGTCGAAAATTTTGAAATTTCAAAATCGAATTCCCAATTCGCACAGGTTCAGGGCCACCCCGAAATTCCCTTTCAAGTGTACAAAATGATCTACACTTCGCCCCGAAAGGCCTGAAATCGAAAATTTTCGAAAATTCCCCTGAAAATTCCATATTCGCACCACAAGTGTACAAAAGTGATCTACACTTGCCCCTGAAAGGGCAGGTCTGAAATCGAAAATTCGAAATTTCAAAAATGTCCCCCGAATTTTCCCATATTCGCACCACAAGTGTACAAAAGTGATCTACACTTGCCCCTAAAAGGGCGGGTCTGAAATCGAAAATTTTCGAAATTTCAAAAATGTCCCCCGAAAATTCCCATATTCGCACCACAAGTGTACAGGGCGGGTCTGAAAGTGATCTACACTTGCCCCTAAAGGCGGGTCTGAAATCGAAAATTTTCGAAATTTCAAAATGTCCCCGAAAATTCGCACCACCAAAAGTGATATGCCCCTAAAGGCGCACCACAAGTGTACAAAATGTCCCCGAAAATTCCCATATTCGCACCACAAGATCTACACTTGCCCCTAAAAAGATCTACACTTGCGGGTCTGAAATCGAAAATTTTCGAAATTTCAAAAATGTCCCCCGAAAATTCCCATATTCGCACCACAAGTGTACAAAAGTGATCTACACTTGCCCCTGAAAGGGCGGGTCTGAAATCGAAAATTTTCGAAATTTCCAAAAATTTATATTTTCTGTTTAGGGGTGATGCTGAGATGGATAATTGTGTCGGTGACGGGATTTTGCCAGAGTTTGGAGGAGGAGGAGGTGGAGGAGGACGAGGACAACAACAACAACAACAAACAGCAGCAGTAGAAGGGATGGAGGCGCCACAAGAGTGGTCAGCACAACAAACAACAGAGCTACGGACACCACAGGCACAATTCCAGGAGAAGTAGAAAATCAAAGTCGGGAAGACGCTGATCAAACAACAACAACAACAACAACAATTGTATTGTACAACAACAGAAACAAACATTGTACGGACATGCAGAAGAAGTGCATTTAGTATTAGTTTTCACTTACACACACACACACACACACACACACACACACACACTATCCCCTTTATATATGTATATATGTTATGTTTATACACTTTTTTCGATGTTCTTATTTGATTAAAATAAATAATAAATAATTTTTGAAAAAAAAACAGAATTTTACTTTCCAAACCTAAATTATACAATATATATATATATACAATATATATATATATATATGCTGTCAAAAAATATGGACAAAATTGGAACTTTACAGACAAAAATAAACGATTCCTACGACTTAAATAGTAGACATTAAACGTTGTCCGGAGTTTGTTTCCTATTTCAATCCAACGTTTCGGAGCACTAGAATCAGCAGATATTTGTATTGGCAGAAAAATTCCGTATCACCCGATAACGGAAAAAGTAGCACAATCATTACGAAAAAGTATTTAAACTTTATTTATGCACTATCGTTAATGAATATCCGAATATAAATATGGTTATATATGACCAGCAATATATATATATAAATATGGTTATATATGACCAGCAATATATATATATAATTTTTGAAAATTCCGAACCATCCCCTACCCAGAAACCTTATCGGGGAAAATAGTCGAGGAACGGAATATATTCAAATATATTATATCTAAACTGTTACCGTTATATAATATATTGAATAAGTAATCGGCTTTTTTTTCGTGAACAAACAATTTGCTCGTCTAATAAGAGCTCTTCTACTCACTCAATCGAGTTCGACAGTTTGACCGATTTATCTTTCGATCATAATTCTCTGACGCTTCTGAAGAAGGTTTGTACGTTTAAAAAAAAATTATTTTTTTTTCTCCCCCCGAGGGATATAATTGAAAGAATTCGTCAAACATTTATTTATTATAAATAAACACGACGACGGTTGACAGCACAGTTTTATTGGATTTTTACAAAAGTGGAAGTGAGTGCAAAATTCCAACAAAGTGGACTTTACAACTATAATCCTTCCCTTCGCTTCGCTTCAATTCTATATACCGAAGTCAAGTTTGCCCACCTAATACATCATAGATATAATATACATACATTTATTATATACCGCCTATAACATCCTCCTGAAAACGACACGCATTCAATTCTTTTATACCGCATGTATAGTTCGTTATTTTTTTAACGAATTTCGCAAACCGCGGCGAACAATATCAATTTTCAACGAGAATCGCCAATTTCGTTTTATATAATTTATCGAATTTTTTTTTTTTTTTAAACCTAGCTTATATTTTCAACTTTTCTTCTCCGATATACGACCTGAAATTTCGCCCAAAGAAAGGATATGGTATACGGAGACTGGATCGGAGGAGAGGCAATATACATATATTTTTACGATATATATATACTTTATTAGATAAACAAGTTTTTCTTGTTATATAAATGCGCGGCCAAGTTTAGCAATTTTACATATAGTAACAATCAATAATAATAATCGCACTCTTCGTCGTTTCATAGACTGTATAAACTGGAATATATCCGTTCAAAGCTTTTAAAATAATACTTTTCATTCGATCGCAACAAAATATATAGGATATATATATAAGGAGAGAGAGAGAATAATCAGAATTCAATTCCAAACGGATATTCCTTGTGGTCTTCCAACCTGGAACAAAAAGTGGACAGTTTTAAAAATACTATTACAATTATTATCGGATCGACAACTAAGTAATTGCGTAATTGACCGACAAGTGGCGTCGTACGTCAACATCTTTGACGACGGATAAGATTCTTCGATAAAGGCGTCAACGCGTCGGGGGTTCGTAAAAAGTTGTACACCGTGTACGGCGACAAAGCCGTAAAAGAACGGCGAAATTCCGGTCGGGGGATTTTTCGTTAAAAGACGAGGAGCGCTCCGGAGGACGTCCGGCGGTGGAGGAGTTCGACGATGACCGAATAAAGGCCGTTATCGATTCCGATCGCCACAGTTCGACACTCGGATATTGCGGAGAAGCCGAATCTATCTTATACCTGGCATTGGAAACCATCTACGGCTTATCTGTGCAAAGATGTTGTGACGTACTTAAAAATACGCACAACGCCACTTGTTGTCGGTGAATTCTGCAATTACTCAGTTGTCGACCCGATATTTATATATAATATTCGCACAATCGCGCCGGCGCATATCCGCCGCGTATTGATATTGTATCGTTGAGTACATTAAAAGCGCAGACCGCACTCACCAGTTGAGGCTGACGTATCGGCCGTCGCGGTCCATCGAATCGATCTTCTTCATGTCGTCGGGCGACAGCTCAAAATCGAAGACGTCAAAGTTGGACTCAATACGAGACTTGGTCACCGATTTCGGTATCACGATGACGCCGCGCTCGATCTGAAAACAAAAAAAAACAAATCGGAATTAAAACAAGCCTAAAATATAATAAATTTGATGTCGCTCTATCGGGTCGACAACTAAGTAATTGCGGATTTCGCACATTTTTAAGTACGTCGACATCATTGCACAGGCGATCCAAATAGATGGTTTCGACAGAATTTCGCTCCTCATCTTTTAACGAACCGCAGTACCGACACTGCCGTTCTTTTAAGGCTTTGTCGCCGTACACGGCGTAAAACTTTTTACGAGCCCGTGAGGCATTAACGCTTTGGCGAAAATAAAAAAGCGAAATGCGACCGTGTTTTAGCTTTTTATTCACACAATTCGACCGGTCAATGTAATTTTGATACCGAATGTTTTTGAGAAAGGACCGAATAATAACGTTTCAAAGAATCTTATCTGTGCAAAGATGTTGTGGCGTACGACGCCGCTTGTCGGTGAATTCCGCAATTACTTAGTCGTCGACCCCGATGTATTGTCGTTTGCGGTGTAGAGGTGACGAGTGTTTGGCGCGGGTGCGCCGAGTACGCAGTACCTGATATCTGATGAGTATCTGCGCCGTGGTCTTGGCGTGCCTGTCGGCCAGCTGTTTGAGGACCGGGTCGTCCAACAGTTTGAGTTGGTCGGCGGGCGCGTTGGGCCTCGCCGGCGCCCCCAGCGGGCTGTACGCCGTCACCGTTATATCACGCTCACGGCAGAAATCTATCAGCTTCTTCTGGTTCAGGTACGGGTGGCATTCGACCTGCGCACCGACAGAAAACACCAACATTTATTTCAAACAATGCGCCGCCCCACGGACACTGGACAGTCGCTACGACAGTTTCTTCACCATCGAAACTGACCTGGTTGTTGACCGGCTTTATTTCGGCGATCTCCAATATCCGCTCAATCTGTTTGCTGTTGAAATTGGAGATGCCGATTGATTTGGCGAGTCCCAACTTGACGCTCTCCTCCATGCACTTCCACGCCTCCGTAAAATGGGTGTCGCTGTACAGGATCTTGTCGTTCTCGTCCTTCGGGAAAAGCTCCAATTCTTCCTAAAAACACGGTAGACAAACATATATATATATATATATATTATACAGGCACACGCACAACCACAAAACATTGACACATCTCTTGAGCGAGCCAAGATCCAGTAATTGATTGATGAGCTTCTCATGATAATGATACATATACAAACAAGGTCTGTTCAAAAAGTATCGCAAATTTTAGATTTCCGCGAAATAAGTATATTCGATCTACGGTTTTTTTGTAGCCCCATGTCTGTATCTCAGTTATGCCGACAATTTCAGCCGTCGGTTAATCTTTTAAAGCCGCTTTTCTCGCACGTCTTTTTTCGTTCCGTCTTCGATTTTTTTATCCGTTCCGAAAAATCGATCGGAGAATCGTCGTGTGCGGAAGCGTATCGAATGTTGACCGCGGCGTACGGTGAAGCTACATTGGACCGAAGCGACGTAAAAAGGTTTTCAGATGGGGCCGAAAACAACGCACCAATAATGCCGCAGCCACCGCTACAATTGAGCAGATAAAAACGGCATCGAAGACGGAGCTTAACGAGATCACAAAAAATGAATTTTCGAAGCGCTTCGAGGATTGGGAAAAAACTGTCCATGGCACAAGTGTAATCCGGCGGGGATTACTTCGAAGGGGACAAAATAGTTATTCGTAAATGAATAAATAATTTTTGAAAACCCGAAATTCGCGATACTTTCGCGAACAGACTTCGTGTATAAAAGGATTTCGTAAAAATGTACGCTCACCTTGAAGCCCATAGGCCAGTGAATGAGGTAGAGGTCGACGTAGTCGAGCCCGAGGTTGGCCAAAGTCCGTTTCAGCGACGGAATCGCCAAGTCCCGACGGTGGAAAGTATTCCAAAGCTGAAAACAAAAACGGGCGACAGATGAACAAACGGCGCTTTCTTTACAGTTTCGGTTGACACTACACGAGTCTCATCAACAACACTGCATCATATCCGACACGGTGGCTCAATTTATACTATAAACTGATAATATACAATTACGACCTAAATTGAGTCATTTTTACTTGAAAATCTCTAGAAAAAACGAGAATAGTTTTACGATAAAATTTAATTTCTAAAATTCAGTCAAATTCTTACAAATCATCAATTGTTGAATAGACAAACGGTTAGATTTATATGTTATTTCTAGTTTTGAAATTAAAATTGATATCGTGGATATGAAAATGTATTTACGCAATCGATAAAATGATCGGTTCGGTCAAATTTTGATCTAGTCTATCTCCGATTCGTTCGATTGATATTTTTTGCCGTAAAACCTCGAGCCAAAAAAAAAAGTATCGTACAAATATAGAAAATACGCGACGGCCAAGGTGATCAATTAGATAAATAATAGAGATAATTAAAACAGACGTCCACCAGTTTGATTAGGTTAGCTAACCGGCTGGAGATAACGCCGGCCGGCAAACAGAGATAAGATGTAACAGAAAAAAATTGAAGAACAAATACAATTTTTACGCAACGTGAATTACGTAGTCCGTTCGAAATTGTATTAAATTTTAACCTCCGTTGAGGCTTTTATGTACTCGAAGAGAGCGACCTTGAATAGGCGGAATAATGCAATTTTCATCAATCATCGTTAAACCAAATTTCTAGGCAATGATATTCGGTAGCTGTTTTTCTTTTTCAATACGGATATCGGTGTCTGGCGTCTCTCACCTTGCTCGTAACGAAGAGATCCTCCCTTTTGACGACTCCTTCGGCGATTTTGTCCGCTATCGCCGTTCCCACTTCCTTCTCGTTGCCGTATATGTAGGCGCAGTCAAAGTGGCGGTAGCCGACGTCTATAGCGTCCTTCACCGCCTGCGTCACCTCGCCCGGCTTAGACTGAAACGGCAACACTATTTTAAAACAATATTCGGTCGAAATAATAGGCCAAAGTTATATATATATATCGTATTAATTGCCGTATAGGCGACATACGAGTGGAAAGGGTTAATTTCTTCGCGTCGTTTAACCCTTTCGCTACGGCCGGTGACTATACGGTCAGCCGGCAGAGAAAACGCCGCCGATACACGAAACGCCGCGTCTCTTACGGAAATTGAGCCAAAAATCAACCACAGACGCTATCAACTCGATTTTGTCAGTTAGCAAACAATTGCGACGTTTATTTCTTTCGACAGTGCTTCGTCATCGGCCTCCGCCACTCGAATGTATAATAATAGTTAGTCGTAATTTTAAATGCGTCAGCAGATAGGAACGAAACCTATACGCGATAAAATCTACATTAAATTGATATAAATATTGTAAATTGAGGTATAATCGTTTTAAATTACAAAGTGAAATTATACACTCTTTACAAAATCGCCTATTATTTCGCGAAAACGTACGCAGAGCGGAAAAAAACTATAAGAAACGCACTACACTCGATTGTAGGACGCGCTGAATAAGACTAAATAATGAGAATAGTCGCTCAACCGGTTAACTGTGATTGACGAGTATACTCGTCTATGCGTATAAAGTAGTGACCGTCGACTTAAACCAATTCAAAGAGAAAAATCGACACAAACTCGGCCGTTTACGCCTAATGTAAGCCGGTCGGGCGGGAATCATTTTCCGACATTACATACCCGGGAACTTGGAAAACGGACAGCCGTACATCGGAAGGTGTTCACGCTGTTAGAAACGGAAAATTGGGAAGGAATCGCGTTGACGGCGTTCCGTTTGCAAAATCCCATTCTTTATAGTATCGTATATCGCCGAATCGTACCGCTTCCGGAGCAAGAATTTAAATTCTCACTTTTATACGTATAATATTTATATACGCTTATCGATATTACGAAGCCGAGCGCCTCGTACAGTAAATTACCACCGATTACTGTCCGTCGTGACGACTGTTTCAATGCGGAAAATGCAGGAAATCGACTGTCGAAAACATTTTTGACCGTCCAAACAAACAGCCTCCCCGAAGGGTGAATTCCGAGTGGGAATTTACTCGAATAATAAAAAAAGCTTTATTGGTCAAAGGGGGGAAAAAATGTGGCCCTCTTTCGACCGGATCGATTACAAACGAAGACCTGTAAATGACAATTAGAGAGAGAAATTTAAAATAGATTTTTACCTGCCAAGTGCCCAGCCCCAGGACGGGTATCTCGAGGCCGTTGTTGAACTTGATTTTGGGAACGGATTTGCCCATTTCGTCCGATTTCGATGGATAAAACTACGATAGAAAACTGGGGATTGTGGCACGTCGAAAACGGATGACCTTCGCAAGAAAAGGAAATAGAAGAAAAAATGCGTTTCCAGGAACAAGCCGGTCGACTTAGAAACGGCAGAAAACGCACTGACAGCGTTACCAACTGAAACTATTTATATATACGATTATGGAAATATAAAATTTCGGTGACGGTATATTATTGAACGGTAGAATTTTATTAATACATGTTTTAACCTCAGACAAATACACCGGTATACTTTTTAAATTAAAAAAAAAATAATTTTATACCCCTCAAGTGATGTTTGAGCGCGATACCGGTATTGGGTAAAAAAAATAACCGGGCGATTTATTAAATATTACGAACTTCTTAATTTTTTTCTTTAATTCCTCCTTTTTTAATATACCCGCAATAGGCCAATATATACGGGGTTGGACGTAAAAGTGAACGGTTCTCCAACAGCTGTACAACGTTTTCAAACAGCTGTTTTTTTTACGCCTCCACCGATAGGAGGAGATACGAGACTTTTTAAAAACAGACTTTTATTTAATAGCGCTAAAAAAGGAGAAAATAATTTCTCCACAGACACACCACGATTTCCTTACAATTAATCGTATCTAAAAAAATGAAAGCGTCGGCGCCAAACGTGCACGGAAAGGAAAAGAATACGAAGGACATTTCATTGTATATACAAAAACCTTTCTGTTTTTTTTTCCCCCTTTTTCCACTATACTTGATAACTATGTCTATTTCGGAGTAGAATTTGCGTTTTTCCCGGCACGTTTGGCGCCCGCGCTTTCATTCTTTAGATACGATTAATTGTAAGGAAATTGTGGTGTGTCTGTGGAGAAATTATTTTCTCCTTTTCGGTGCATTTAAATAAAAGCGTCCTTTTAAGACCTATGACCTCGGTGACCTCCGTGGTCACCTATGACCCGGGATGAACCTGAATATTGCACTGTCATCGGAGTTACATATTTATGCAAAATTTCAGCTCGTCCGAACATTGGGAGAAGTGACCTATGACCCCGGTGACCTCCGAGGTCACCCATGACCCGGGATGAACCTGCACTGTCATCGGAGTTAAATGTGTAACTCATCCGAACATTGGGAAGTGGGTCAAATTCACGTTGCAATAATTGACGACAGGGACCCTCCTGTCCCTCAGGATAGTGTCCAAGGTCCACTATTCTATAGAATACGGGGTGTTCGAGATAAAAAAAATAAAATTAACAGGCACAGAAATTACAATACTGGTCGTCAACAAGTTTCACTCAAAATGAGTGCCGTTAGCATCGATCGTACGACTGGTCAAGTGGTGAAAAAAAATTGTCATCTCTATCCTTTCTTCTTCGAGATGGAGAGGATTGTTGGCCACCAGTCGTAATATCCTTATTTCGACGGCCGGCAATTTGTTCTCTTCCTCGATTTCCAGTCGTCCGTCCTCCTCTGACATCTCGGATACCGATTAGGCTCGAAACTATTCTCTTCCCAATGGATATTGCCCCGTCCTCAGATTCTGTCCTCGAGGACGGCCCCGTTCGGTGTTGAGGAAGTGCTATTTGGTCGAGTAGCCGAGTAGCTCGAAGCCTCCCTCTGACCGCCGGCGTAGTTGTCCTGGCCTCCACTATTCTATAGAATATATACACCGCCGATCCGGTACAACACTTTTTGTAGTTCCCTTTGCCCACTCTGGAGCCGGCCCTGATACAACTGTCCGTCAGAAAAACATATCGGTGTCTTCAAGTCCGAACACGATTGTCATCGCAAAGCACAGAGTTTCAAAGGGGACTCTCGAATTGTACGCCCTTAGCGCAGCCCCTCCGAGTACTGTGGCTCGAAAGATATGTGTCGCCCATTACCCATTTCACAATCAACGTTGTGTGCCTGCCGTCGCACAACAACACCAGTGCGGATCAATATTTCGAGTGGGCCCAACGTTTAGAATCGAGTTGTGGCCTTGCAAATCGGCAGTCTCGATTGAATTGGAAAAACTCAACCGGGGGATATATTGTACCGCTTCGTCATCATTCAGGATACTTCAGTCAACGGACTTGTAGGAGCATATTATTGGCGCTGAAGCCGCAGCTTCAGAATGGCGACATTAAGCTTCTCTCGAATTGATCTTTCCGAAAGCCATTCAGGATACGGATGAAATTTTGTCCAATGTCAGGATACAGCTTGGACAGAGAAGCTCATCGGGGGGAGAGTTGACAATTCGACCGCACGGTATAATGATGAGGCCTGTCGAAGGATCTTCGGGAACTTTAACGTTTCCAATCTCGAGTAATCGGGTGTGACAATGACGGGAAGTGTTTGTCGAAAATGTCCGGCGAGAGCGCAACAGTTTTGCTCCACCCGTCATATTATTGGAGAGCTGCCTCTCAAATCTTCTAATGTCCTGTCTTGAGCATGGAAAGCATTTCTATGACTGGCGGTAGCCTCATACCGGACAATTGACTTGCAGGTTTTGGAGAACACCTGTCCCTGTCCCCCTTGGAAATATTGCCAGTGGCACGTGACAGCTCGAAGGCAACTCTGCTTGCCGCACTATGCCTGAGGAAGCAACAGCCACCTGGCTATGCCTTTCCCTTTCCTCACAAAAGCCGATAGCAAATTGAGTAGAAAAGTCTTGGCTGTGCCACCCGGCGCGCATCCAAAGAGACAACGCCTCCTCTTTCACTTTCGATCATTCTAGTTATGGCTAAAAACGCTCGCTGCTGATCCCGAGTAAGAAGTGCTTTAACAACATCGTAGCTAGTTTCCCTCGTCGAGACATCCTTAATTGTCAATTCGGGTTCTGGCAAACTGTACAGTGCCGGCTCGTTTCCAGCTATAGATAGAATTTTATCGTCCGAGATTAAAAGAGTATTTGCCCGATACCGATGAGAATCATCTTCCAACAGGTCCCAGCACTTGACATCATCTCATCGTCCTCATCTCTAACAATAACAGTTTTCAGATCTTCACAAGTGATACCGGTCCCTCTTTTTCTCTTACAGGCATGACTGTAAATGAAGGGGTCGATTATGGAGGAATTTATCTAGTAATTTAGTAGGTAATGCGATATTTGTTGCAGTATTATTTAATTGTAACAAAAAATGCGAATAAAAAAAAAAAATTGATATCGGTTGTCTTGACCGCATGTTTGTAGTTAAACTGAATATATATATATACGAAGGATATAAAAATGAAACGGCGGTTTAGAAAACGAACGATATCGAAACAACGTTGCCTTCTTTATTGTTATCTGCAGATAATTACAATACGGGGAAATATTGGCGAAACAAAAATTTCTTTACAAAACGGATAATTGCGCTCGTAACGCGATTCGCAACCTACGTTTATTACACAATGGTCAATTGACATCGCAACGGAAAAAGTAAATAAATTAAAAAAAAAAACAGACCACCCGCTTACGAATACAGTACAACAGATGGAAATATATATATATATTTGAACACTAAGAGTATGACACTGCACGATTCTCTCTCTCTCTTTTTTTATTGTTTTTCACTTTTACATCTCAAATTCATACGTCACGCCAAGAATTAGTCGTCTCCGAACCGTAATCGTAAAGCGAAATTATTAAACGGTGAAAAAAAAAAAAAGTTCATTATTTAGTTATAACTCTTGGGTAAATCAAGATACGTAAGTCAACTTTCAACGGGGAAATCGTCCCGATTAAACATAAAATTAAAAAGCCGTAAATTTACAATTCATATATCGGAAATAACGACTGGCCGAGCTACGAAATCTCATAATTTGTTATCATTTAAACGCGTAGTCAATTTACAACATATTTATACACGACAGTCGTCAATTCTTTACATCCATTTTTTTTTTTTTTTAGCTGTTTTTGGTGCGTCAGAATTAAAAAACAATAACACGTAATAATCCGTTTCAAATAGTTAATGTTGATAATTGTGAAATGTTCGTTTCAAACATACTAACGTATACATTTAAATTCCCAATCACCGCGATGACAATGTTATTATTATTAATCGTAATTTTTAAGTACAGAAATAATCGTTCGATGACTATAAAAAAAACTAGCTAATGAGAATTGAATTTTATATACAAAGTATAATCTACAAAATTAAAATTGCACCTCTCTCTCTCTCTCTCTCTTTTTCTTAGTCGACTTATGAATCGTGATTTACAAATATTGAATTAGTACAATATAATATATAATAACAAGTTCCGGTTCGATAATAAAAAATACAATCCCTCGACAAACTTCACACACAATATCATATCAACTTCATCGTCATCCAAAAATTGGGATATTTTATATATATATATATATATATATATATATATATATATATATATATAAAACCTTCACTGAACATTTTTAAATGGATGTAACTATAAGTACATATCTACAGTAAAAAATAAATTTAAAAATAAATAACACGAGCGTCGGCCGGGTTCTGTTCAACTGGACAGTATGGGCATTTCAATCTGAAACACAAAAAACAATATTTAGATGTTAAATGTTTATACAATATTTAGATGTTAGACCTTAATTATAAGATGACATCAACTAGGATAATGAAAGAGTAATGAATATATTACTTTCATTATATTGGGTCGACAATTTAATAATTGCGTTGTAACAAGTGGTGTTGTACGTATTTTTAAGTACGTCGACATCTTTGTGCACGGATAAGATTCTTCGATACGTTATTATTCGGTCGTTTCTGTGAAACGTTCGGTATCGAAATTACATCGACCGGTTGAATTGTGTGTGTATAAAAAGCTAAAACGCGGTGAACCGAAGCGAGCGTTTCCGTCGCATTTCACTTTTTCATTTTCGCCAAGGTGTTAACGCCTCGCACGGGCTCGTAAAAAGTTGTACGCCGTCTACGGCGACGAAGCGTTTCAAAAGGACGGCAAAATTCCGGTCGAAGGGATTTTTCGTTAAAAGACGCCGGAGGAGCGCTCCACGAGGACGTCCGATGGAGGAGGTCGACGATGAGCCCGATAAAGGCCGTTATCGCTTCGGATCGACACTGGGACATTGCGGAGAAGCCGAATGTATCTTATCAGCGCATTCGAAACCGTCTATGGGCTTATCTGCGCACAAAGATGTCGACGTACTTAAAAAAAACGCCACTTGTTGTCGGTGAATTCCGCAATTATTTAGTCGTCGACCCGATATTATATCAACTTCCGGTTGACTAAAATAATAATGACTGAGGGTTCGGTTGCAGTCGAATCGGTTATAATTATAGTATAGTTACTTGTTCGAGGTCGCTAATTTGTTGAGAGCGTCTCTGGATATGACGTGACCGCAGACCAATCTCATCGGCGGGTTGGCGTCGGTGCTCTGCTGCTTCAGTATCGGGCACGCGAATATCGAATGGAACCTTTTGTCCGGTCCGAGATCTATTTCGATCTGAAATCGGAGAACAAAAAAATAACGATATTAAAACACGCCCCGCCGTCCTACCGGCGGAGAACCGAAAAGGGTAAATTAACACGTTGCGGACGGGCCACGAGATATATCTCGTTTTCGTGTTTTTTTTTATTCAGTCGCGACTAAGCGACGAGCCTTTGTTACTATTGTGTAACAAAGCCTCTCCTCGCATTCCAAACTGAACTGAATCATTCCTAGCGTGTAGAAATAATCAGTCGTTATAGCCAGTGCCGGTCGATCTTATAAAGCGTTTTATTACTCTACATTTTAGAATTTCAAACTTCGCGTTTTAAATTTGGAAGGTAACAGTTTTTCGAGTATCGTCTATATTTTCAATCTATCCGTTACCGATAATCGATAACGAAAATTGATTTTACGAATTAGCCCCTATAAAAGAGGCGAAATGACGCGTAGATGTAATGAAAACGAAACTCAAAGTGAATCGGTATACGATGATTTATCCGATGAATCGAACGACACTTGCGACGAAAATGAATTCGGCGATAGCGCAGCGATATTCTCGAATTAAGTGATGCGATTAGACGAAGAAAAAATCCGAGTAAAAAATATAACGTTTCGAGCGAAAGTGAAGATTCGGAGGCGGAGGAGGCCGATGAGTCTATAATTGAAGAATGGACAAATGCGGATACGTTTCCGAATCTGGAACCTTTCGAAAGAATTTGTGGTACAACATCGTTACAAAGAAATTGCGGCGTGAAAGACGAGCCGTCGATTGTATATTTGGCGATAAATTTTTCTAAATTATTTGCCGAAGAAACAAATCGCTATAAAATGTGCATAAATATAAGGCTAAAAAAAAATTAAATCTTATATAATAGACAGAAAATAAACTATATATATAGTATTATTTAAAAATCCGCTTCCCGTTACATGCCGAGCATGTTTTTAGAGCGTTCGAAAATGTACTGTCTTCGAGGGCGTGTCGAACGCGCGGAGCCCCCAATATCCTCAATGTGTTAAAATCGCGAATTCGGAGCGTCGTGCGCGAACCTCCACCGGAACTACTTCAATACACGCTATCGTCCGACAAATGGCGCGATATAAAAACTAGGTGCGGACAGTATCGGTGCAATCGGTGCCGGGAATGGTGACCGGCCGATACCTGGTCTAGCGAAAGACCGGGCGGAAACAGGTATTACGCACTATAACATCCTAGATATACGTGTACACCGTTTGAAACGGAGAGTAGGGGACTTTTTATAAATTGCCGCTGAGCGAATAACGGAGAAAACTTTCAGAATTACGTCCCGGCCGATTATGTACCACCGTCGATAGAACAGGATAGCCGCTAAACCGGCTGCTCGATAATAACAATTCTACTCACGGGCAGTTCGTCCTTTCCGTTCCAAATGCCGCTGACCTGTCGCTGTTGCATCACTTGTTTTATGTTGAGCAGAGCCGGCAGCGCGATGCATCCAGCGTTGATGCTAGAAAACAAATTTTTCGTTTCGAAAAAAGAAAGAAACCCGCCGAAATTTGCAGAGAGATGATACAGACTAGTGGTAGGGCACGATTACTGGACCGGACGACGGATTGAAATCAGGTTTAAACGATGCGTTATTACTGCGGTGTAGACTGTACTTAAACCGATTGTCGGGACTCGGCAGTCGATTTTCGGCCAAGCCGGCCAAATTTGGACGATGTTCAAACTTTAGAGTTGAAAATATTACGGAAAATACCTCGCATCTTAAACTCCGTTCTGTCCGAGAGCGCGCCCACGCCCCGTACAACTGTCGATTAGCCGATTATTGATCACACTATTGGATTCTATTAGAGTTAGAGAGCCGTGTGGATTTCAGTGCGGGGTTCTCGGAAAATGTTTAATTTCGGAGTGTATTTTGGGTACGGCGAATTGTCGCAGACAAACGGGGCACTTTGATATTTGAGACAGAACAAGAGCGCTTTAGCAGTTATTCCCCGTAATAATTTAGACGGTACCGTTCGATATATAATGTTATTTGACGGTTAACCGAATTTAGCGTACAAAACACAAATAGGTATACTGTAGGTCCGTGATGTGTCTGTCTCCTCTCTCGCAGCTAGTTTGGTCTTTCGCTAGACCGGTTTCGGCCGCTCGCCCCATCTTCAGTAGCGCTGTCTTAGTCACTGTTATAGCACTGACAGACAGAAACATCACGGACCTACCGGGTATTCATTCCAACCCCTCGCAGACAACAAAACGGGTATCATTAAACAAATAGGTATCTCGGTCTGTCGGACGTTCCAGTATTGCGCTCTACCGAGAATTGTATCCTACCGATCTACGATTGCGATTCACAATTGTGTCGTACAATAATCGAATAGGATATAAGGGAAAGTTTGTAAATTTATTTATCGTTAAAATGAACGCAAATCCGGCGCATTTTTAAAAACAATCTAAACGTTCCACTGACCAGACGCTGAGCGGGCTCTCGACGCTGAGTCCGAGCAGTGAGCACGCGTCCTTCGTAAATGTATCGCATATGTCGGCCCAGAGGCTCGGCTCCAACAGGTGGGCGTACGGCGACCTCGACACACCGTTAGCCAGGTACAACAGCATACCCATCAACATTTGTATATCTACAATCAAATACGGAAGGCCCGGCGTCGAACTATCAATTCGCTAATATTTCATATTCGCAGCATACATCCTTCGACAATAACAGCGGGTGATATATTCATCGTGCGTGAACCGTATCGCGACAATACTCTTGAATCAACTTCACGTACAACACGTAAAGTTGTCGATTGTGCAATAAATATCGATCGGTAGATGTCAGATTTTTAGCAACATTCGTGTCGATCATTATTAATGTAATAATTACGTAAAATTGGCAATAAAACAACTTGACAAGTTTCAGTCGGGTCGTGAATAGTTTTCAAGCAGCCATAAAATACATTGTATATATATACCTTTTTCGTGTGAATGTACAAACTGACTGAAATACGTTCTGGCGTATTGTATCGCTTCCGTTTGGCTCGACGCCCCCTTCTCGATCAGACCTATGAACCTCAACTGGTGCAGTTTGAATTCGAGGGACGAATTCTGTAAAAAAAATAAAATAAAAATTTGTCTTATACCGCTCATATTGTCGCTTATCACTGTCCGTACTTACAAAATACTAAAATTAACAGGCTATAACGTTTGTGGAATAACGGGCGCAGACTTCTCGGCGCCGAACGAACACTGATTTAAAATTATACAAAATAAATTGATTTTTCTACGAGTGTACACTGTAAGTCGAAAATTACAGTGTACGAACGGCATGCTTTACGGCCACTGGGGGGACTTACTAAATTAAGTATTAGGGGGGACAAGCCTATTTGAACAATGTTAATACGGTGTTGTAACACACCAATTACTTTTTACAGTTTTAGCTTGGGTTACGACAGTAATCCAGAAAATTAGAAGCTACTTTCCCCGACACTTTTGTTAACTACGATTTTCCCCTTCCATTTCTGAACTGTCAACCGTTATTAGCGCGATAATATTTTTTTCAAAATTGTACCTGTTTTTCGAGGCTCGATCTGTGCTTCTGAGCCCAGTCGAGCGCCGGGTCCAAGTTCTTCTGTTTTAAACTTTCCAAAATAAAATTGAGTTCGGTGAACGGCTGTTTACCGTTGTCCTCCTCCAATCCCGCCTCCTGGACAACACCGATAACGATATTAGCGGTAAGTGTATATACGCCGGCCGGAATCTAACCGATCCCTACCGTTTACCACAAACTTGTGTCATGTTTCCAGTTAATGTTCTCGTGCATTCCTCAATTGTCTTGTAGACCTTATTTATATATATATATATATATATATATAGATCTATTTTATATATATATACAGTCAAATGATTCAATACGTACACTGGGGAGATTTCGATTCCGAACTTAATAAAACGTCAACCAATTATTTTACAAATCCGAAACAGTGTAACATTTCAAAACGAAATGTCGATGACCCGTATTTTTTGCTCGTAACTATTTTCGCAGATGAGATTTCTGCGGTACGGCGATAAAATTAAATTAAATAAATACGTTATTAAACGCGTTCGAAATATATATGATGAGGAACGCCGATAACGACGATTATATATACCTGAGCCAACTCGTTGGCTATATCCAACATCCCTGCCGATAGAAATGTTGACATATCACTTTGTTCAACAGCAACACTTTGTCGGCGCTCGAAAAAACCTCCTCTCGGCTCGTCGAAGCGAAATCGGCGACGAAATTCTGAAATAAACAATAATTAACGGCCGATATTGAAAAAAATAACGTTATCGTCAATAACTGACTGGGATCAAAAAGTTTCGGCTAGTTTCGGTTCCGATTCCGATTTCTTGTGAACTCATAACGGTTGCAGAACGATTGTCCTCTATATACTCGAATTCGGATTATGAATTGTTCGTTCGCATATCACCGGGAACCATCATTCTACCGGCGCGCCGGATTTAAATATACGGAGAAAAATAAATACAATTATAGAGAAAAAGAGTGTTTGTAACCAGCGCTATTCAAACACACCGATGTCGCTTATTTTACGAACGGACCGCGTGCCCTGCGTGGTAAGCGTAGGGCTGTTATTGCTGCGCCGTAAAATTCCCGCGTCTACTTAACTTAACCGACAGACAGAACGGCGACCGTTGATACTTGCCCTGTCTATGGCCTTGCCGACTTTGGAAACGGTGCTGTGCAAGTCCCTGTGGTCAGCGGCGAGCCGTTGGACGGTCTCCCTCACTTTGCTCACCGCCTGCTTCATTATCTGCACCTGCGACGGCGTCAGCTCGTGATCCGCCGCGCCTGCAAAACGCATCAACAACCCGATTACGCCTTCGCACTCATGGTAGGACGTCTTAACACCGCTTATCCGATAAAATGTCTTATCTCGAAAATACTAGCGATGGAACTCCGGCTTTTCGACATCGGTTCGAACTCGACCTTCTTGTCGATCGCATCATTTCTTTCAAAGTTACCGATAGGCCGATAAGTATGGAATACGACGAAGAGATTACTTCTAGCGAAGACGAGTTCGATTTTTCGGCAGTAACGAACGAAATTACATCGCTACGTAGAGACGGCTCGCCCGTAAGAATGAAGATGACGATGACGTTAGAGGAGTGAGAAGAGGAAAAATCCGAATAATCGATAGCGAATCCGAAGCCAAGTGACTCTGTACAGAAGAGACGAACCTTCGAATGGACAGTGTCCACGGAATCAAGAAATCCCGGAAGAATACCGCTTATATCCGGTGAAAGACGAGTAGGAGCGCACGTATTTCCACGCATAGAAGAACCGATAGATTTTTTCACTGAGGAATTAGTTATTGAGATAGTGCGGTTATCATCCCGTTCTATATACGCGCGATCGCGGTACGATGTTACGGTTACATTAAGAGTTGCGCCGGTTCGCCCGCCACAGAAAAACCGCGTCGAGGGCAAACGGTTAATTAACCGTCTTTCCGTCTTTTTACAGAAACGCGCGCAACAAAATTTTTATTTATATACACGCGGACGGTTAGTTAGTTTTTTGTGAATCGGTCAACGCTTACCGAGTAACAGTACTTTCGTTCGTCAATAATAAGCGTCGCTCTCTCTCTCTCTCTCTCTCTAATTTTCCGGGTAGATTTCGAATCGAAATCGAAAAAATTTTCTGGACCGAATTTTAGCGCTCGGTGCGAGGAAATCGGGCGAGTAAAACGTTAACGGTTAACGACAGGACGACACGTACCGGCCGCATTCTTTCCGGACGACGTCGTTATATATCAATAGTGGTACAGTACGATTGGGGTTTTTGACAATAAAAAATATATATATATATATATATATATGTGTCTGTTTGTAAATACAGTTATGACATTGTAGGGATGAGTCGTGACATTCAGTCAGAGGCCGACCCTTTTATAGTTGGGCCGAGAGGGAAAATTTACCTTTCTGAATAATTCAAAACTGTGTATTATTTGTGAAAGTAGAAGGGATAAAGAGGTGAATAAGAGATGTGAACAACTCACATTCGTTGAGCTCGTTTCTGAGTGCCTCGATATGTCCGGTTATGTCGTTGAGTGTCCTCTCGGCGTGTTCGTTGATTGTGCCGAATTTCGTGAGCACTTTGTCGACTTCCCTCTCGACGGCGATACACGCTTCCATCGCATAAGAGGGGGGGAAAAAATTGAAAGGAAAAAAATATCGACTGGCCCAAAACAGAAACCTCCTTCACACTACTCTCACAACACTTATCTACCAATTATCAAAAACACTTTGACACTTCATATAAGCGTCGTCGATGTAGCCATTTTTTTTTTTTTTTATTTATACTCTCGAAAATTTCGTATAATTTCGTTTATTTAGCTGAAAATAAATAAGGGAGACAACTGCCGAAAACCCAAAAATTTAATACGTTTAAAATTTTCCCTACCGACGACAATATACACGCTGCAGTACTGCGCTACTCTTTTAGCCCGTATTTTTTGGCCCCCCCCAATAATCAGTAAACGTAATATTGTTATAGTAGTTAAACGTTTATCGATTTGTTTCCTCGAACATATGAAAATATAAAGTACCGCGCCCCGGTCGCGTTACAAAAATATTCGGTCGGGCCCCACCCCATCCCAGCCCTTAAACAAAAGGACGCGCTGTTTTAAACAGAACTTTCGAAAATATTATACCTCCTTAGAAGGATGAAAGAATAAAAAAAAAAATGCCGACTGTTTTCTGTGTAATTTTCCTGAATAAATTCGAAACGCTTCGAATCGACGCGCCCCCAAATCTGGTGTTGACAGAGCGTCGATTTTATACCGATATACGTACAGCCGGGCGGATAGGATATATATATATATATATATCGGTTGGGGAAAAATATATCCCGTGTATGAAGCTCGCACGTTTCTACGAAAGGACGTGTAAGGGAGAAGACGAGAATTCGTGACAACGGAATTTGCTCCCTCCGGACTGAAAAAAGGTCGCCGGCCGCTCGGGGTCGGACAATCGCGATTCGAAAATGCCCACTCCTGTCGTCGGACCGGCTGACAAACAAAAGACATAATTTATATATATAAATAGTATGTACGTCCTTCTATTTGTAGGACAGCTTCTATTTGTGACCTCTAGGTGGCCTCTAGGTGACATTTAGGTGTCCTCTAGGTGACATCTAGGTGTCCTCTAGGTGACCTCTAGGTGTCCTCTACGTGACATCTACGTGTCCTCTAGGTAACCTCTAGGTGACCTCTGGGTGTCCTCTAAGTGACCTCTAGGTGACTTCTAGGCCAGCGGTGACCTTTCAGCTCTGTATCGGCTGAACGGCCGCGCTCCGATTCTCACCAAATTTACAGGACGCCTACACAGGACGTTTCGCCGGACACTTGTTCCGAGATAACGGGTCGCGGTCAAAGGTCACCCCATCTGACCTCTGTACTCTCTCTCCTCTCTCTCTCTCTCTCTCTGTGCGCCGCAAAAGGTACAGACAGTGAAGCGCTACTACACAATACTCAAAAAAGACCGACCACTGCTCGAAACTGCCGTATTGTTTTTTTTTAAATAAAATAATGACAATAACCGGCTAGAGTCGTGTACTGCGTATGCCGCAATATCGTATTGAACAGATATCGATATCAATATCTTATCGGACCAGATATCGATACAAAACCTCGCCGAATCGGTTTATTGTCGGGTTACCTAGACTGGTACGCCCGTATTAAATATAGAATATATATTTATTTCAATTCCACCGCGTGTACAGTATTTAAAAAAAAGAAAACTGACGTTTATAGATAGTGTCAACGGCTTATAGGGAGTGGACGGGATTTTAATAATGTTTTGAATCCGGGGTCCACTGTGCAGTCGGTCGTGCGAGAAGAATTCCGGCCGGGATTTTTAACCGAAACGAAATGGGCGAAACGGTGGACAGTTTCAACAACGTCTGTTTGGATTTCCTCGACGACGTCGCGTCCTCGACGAGGACGGACGAGGAGATGCTGTCGAGGGTGAGGAAACAGTTGGAATACGCGCTCGACACTCCGCGACAGTGGGACGTCCCCGATTTCAGACCGGGTATATTTATCCCCTATATATTACCTTCAGTCCAGCCGGAAAGCCGGGAAAATTACGTTTATTTATCCGCCCCAGTTCTCATTCTTCTTCTTCTTCTTATCTGCCCCCTCCAGGTCTCGAATGGTTGAACGTCACCGAACCGCTTTCGCTCAGGAAAGATCTTCGCGGCAAGATCGTACTCTTGGATTTCTTCACCTACTGCTGCATCAACTGCATGCACGTTTTGCCCGACCTGAAACAGCTGGAGAGGGAATTTCCGGTCGAGGACGGACTCGTCGTGGTAAGATTCAAGCGGGGTGGGGGGTGGGGGTGGCTGATTATTCTGTAGATGTATCCGTCCATCGACCGACGGACAACGATAACGACCGAATACATTCGGTACATATATATATTTATCGAAATTACATCGACCGTCCAATTGTGTGATGACGGTGGACCTAAGCGAGTTTTTCCGTCGATTTCGCTTTTTATATATCGCAAAGGCGTTAACGCCTCGCCGATTCGTAAAAAGCCTTAAAAGAGAACGGCAGTGTCGGTACTGCAGTTCGCAAAATTCCGGTCGGGAGATTTTTTGTTAAAAGACGAGGAGCGGTCCGGACGTCCGGTGGAGGAGTTCGACGATGACCGAATAAAGGCCGTTATCGCTTCAGATCGCCACAGTTCGACACTGGGACATTGCGGAGAAGCCGAATGTATCTTATACGCGCATTCGAAACCGTCTACGGCTTATCTGTGCAAAGATGTCGACGTACTTAGAAATATGCACGACGCCACTTGTTGTCGGTGAATTCCGTAATTAATCAGTTGTCGACCCAATATTTATATAATATTCGCACAATTGCGCCCGCGCATATCTTCCATATATTGATAATGTATCGTTATGTAAATTAAAAAGCATAAACGGCGGCTGCACCAGTCCATCGAATCAATCATTTGTTCATGCGTACGGCGACAGCTCAAAGTCAAAGTTGGTCTCATACGAGACTTGGTCACGATTCGGTGATTTCGAAATACTTATATAATTATATATGCATGTACATACTTGTACTAGTGGCAAGTCCAATAATTGGTGAGACCGAACCATTTTGTGTAGAAATTCCCCCCCGTTCGTTCTTTATATAAATACTTATATAATTATATATGCATGTACATACTTGTACTATAGTGGGAAATATTTACAGTGTGTTTTCGATTCGTTTAAATTTAAATAAATGTGTTTCGGTCCAATAATTGGTGAGACCGGAACCATTTTGTGTAGAAATTCCCCCCCGTTCGTTCTTTATATCAATACTTATATAATTATATATGCATGTACATACTTGTACTATAATGGGAAATATTTACAGTGTGTTTTCGATTCGTTTAAATTTAAATAAATGTGTTTCGTCCAATAATTGGTGAGACCGAACCATTTTGTGTAGAAATTCCCCCCCGTTCGCTTTATATAAATACTTATATAATTATATATGCATGTACATACTTGTACTATAGTGGGAAATATTTACAGTGTGTTTTCGATTCGTTTAAATTTAAATAAATGTGTTTCGGTCCAATAATTGGTGAGACCGGAACCATTTTGTGTAGAAATTCCCCCCCGTTCGTTCTTTATATAAATACTTATATAATTATATATGCATGTACATACTTGTACTATAGTGGGAAATATTTACAGTGTGTTTTCGATTCGTTTAAATTTAAATAAATGTGTTTCGGTCCAATAATTGGTGAGACCGGAACCATTTTGTGTAGAAATTCCCCCCCGTTCGTTCTTTATATCAATACTTATATAATTATATATGCATGTACATACTTGTACTATAGTGGGAAATATTTACAGTGTGTTTTCGATTCGTTTAAATTTAAATAAATATGTTTCGGTCCAATAATTGGTGAGACCGGAACCATTTTGTGTAGAAATTCCCCCCCGTTCGTTCTTTATATCAATACTTATATAATTATATATGCATGTACATACTTGTACTATAGTGGGAAATATTTACAGTGTGTTTTCGATTCGTTTAAATTTAAATAAATATGTTTCGGTCCAATAATTGGTGAGACCGGAACCATTTTGTGTAGAAATTCCCCCCCGTTCGTTCTTTATATCAATACTTATATAATTATATATGCATGTACATACTTGTACTATAGTGGGAAATATTTACAGTGTGTTTTCGATTCGTTTAAATTTAAATAAAATGTTTCGGTCCAATAATTGGTGAGACGGAACCATTTTTTGTGTAGAAATTCCCCGTTCGTTTTATATCAATACTTATATAATTATATATCAATACTTATATAATTATATATGCATACATACTTGTACTATAGTGGGAAATATTTACAGTGTGTTTTCGATTCGTTTAAATTTAAATAAATATGTTTGGTCCAATAATTGGTGAGACCGAACCATTTTTGTAGAAATTCCCCGTTCGTTCTTTATATCAATACTTATATAATTATATATGCATGTACATACTTGTACTATAGGGAAATATTTACAGTGTGTTTTCGATTCGTTTAAATTTAAATAAAATGTTTGGTCCAATAATTGGTGAGACGGAACCATTTTGTGTAGAAATTCCCCCCCGTTCGTTCTTTATATCAATACTTATATAATTATATATGCATGTACATACTTGTACTATAGTGGGAAATATTTACAGTGTGTTTTCGATTCGTTTAAATTTAAATAAATATGTTTCGGTCCAATAATTGGTGAGACCGGAACCATTTTGTGTAGAAATTCCCCCCCGTTCGTTCTTTATATCAATACTTATATAATTATATATGCATGTACATACTTGTACTATAGTGGGAAATATTTACAGTGTGTTTTCGATTCGTTTAAATTTAAATAAATATGTTTCGGTCCAATAATTGGTGAGACCGGAACCATTTTGTGTAGAAATTCCCCCCCGTTCGTTCTTTATATCAATACTTATATAATTATATATGCATGTACATACTTGTACTATAGTGGGAAATATTTACAGTGTGTTTTCGATTCGTTTAAATTTAAATAAATGTGTTTCGGTCCAATAATTGGTGAGACCGGAACCATTTTGTGTAGAAATTCCCCCCCGTTCGTTCTTTATATCAATACTTATATAATTATATATGCATGTACATACTTGTACTATAATGGGAAATATTTACAGTGTGTTTTCGATTCGTTTAAATTTAAATAAATATGTTTCGGTCCAATAATTGGTGAGACCGGAACCATTTTGTGTAGAAATTCCCCCCCGTTCGTTCTTTATATCAATACTTATATAATTATATATGCATGTACATACTTGTACTATAATGGGAAATATTTACAGTGTGTTTTCGATTCGTTTAAATTTAAATAAATGTGTTTCGGTCCAATAATTGGTGAGACCGAACCATTTTTGTAGAAATTCCCCGTTCGTTCTTTATATCAATACTTATATAATTATATATGCATGTACATACTTGTACTATAATGGGAAATATTTACAGTGTGTTTTCGATTCGTTTAAATTTAAATAAATGTGTTTCGGTCCAATAATTGGTGAGACGGAACCATTTTGTGTAAAATTCCCCTCGTTCTTTATATCAATACTTATATAATTATATATGCATGTACATACTTGTACTATAATGGGAAATATTTACAGTGTGTTTTCGATTCGTTTAAATTTAAATAAATGTTTCGGTCCAATAATTGGTGAGACGGAAACCATTTTGTGTAGAAATTCCCCGTTCTTTTCTTATATAAATACTTATATAATTATATATGCATGTACATACTTGTACTATAATGGGAAATATTTACAGTGTGTTTTCGATTCGTTTAAATTTAAATAAATGTGTTTCGGTCCAATAATTGGTGAGACCGGAACCATTTTGTGTAGAAATTCCCCCCCGTTCGTTCTTTATATCAATACTTATATAATTATATATGCATGTACATACTTGTACTATAGTGGGAAATATTTACAGTGTGTTTTCGATTCGTTTAAATTTAAATAAATATGTTGTCAATGATTGGTGAGACCGGAACCATTTTGTGTAGAAATTCCCCGTTCGTTCTTTATATCAATACTTATATAATTATTTGCATGTCCATAGTAATTGGTGATTCGTTTAAATTTAAATAAATGTTCGTGGTCCAATAATTGGTGAGACGGAACCATTTTGATAGAAATTCCCCGTTCGTTCTTTATATTCTTTATATCAATACTTATATAGTGTGTTTTCGATTATATATGCATGTACATACTTATATAATATATGTTATTGTACTATAGTGGGAAATATTTACAGTGTGTTTTCGATTCGTTTAAATTTAAATAAATGTGTTTCGGTCCAATAATTGGTGAGACGGAACCATTTTGTGTAGAAATTCCCCGTTCGTTCTTTATATCAATACTTATATAATTATATATGCATGTACATACTTGTACTATAGGGAAATATTTACAGTGTGTTTTCGATTCGTTTAAATTTAAATAAATGTGTTTCGGTCCAATAATTGGTGAGACGGAAGCATTTTGTCTAAAATTCCCCGTTCGTTCTTTATATCAATACTTATATAATTATATATGCATACATACTTGTACTATAGTGGGAAATATTTACAGTGTGTTTTCGATTCGTTTAAATTTAAATAAATGTGTTTTAGGTCCAATAATTGGTGAGACCGGAACCATTTTGTGTAGAAATTCCCCCGTTCGTTCTTTATATCAATACTTATATAATTATATATGCATGTACATACTTGTACTATAGGAAATATTTACAGTGTGTTTTCGATTCGTTTAAATTTAAATAAATGTTTTGGTCCAATAATTGGTGAGACGGAACCATTTTGTAGAAATTCCCCGTTCGTTCTTTATATAAATACTTATATAATTATATATGCATGTACATACTTGTACTAGTGGAAATATTTACAGTGTGTTTTCGATTCTTTAAATTTAAATAAATGTGTTCGGTCCAATAATTGGTGAGACTGGGAACCATTTTATGTAAATTCCCCGTTCGTTCTTTATATCAATATTTTATAATTATATATGCATGTGCTTGTACTATAAGGGAAATATTTACAGTGTGTTTTCGATTCGTTTAAATTTAAATAAATGTTTTGGTCCAATAATTGGTGAGACCGGAAACATTTTATATAGAAATTCCCCCCCGTTCGTTCTTTATATCAATACTTATATAATTATATATGCATGTACATACTTGTACTATAATGGGAAATATTTACAGTGTGTTTTCGATTCGTTTAAATTTAAATAAATGTGTTTCGTCCAATAATTGGTGAGACGGAACCATTTTGTGTAGAAATTCCCCGTTCGTGTTTAAATTTAAGAAATGTGTTCGGTCCAATAATTGGTGAGACGGAACCATTTTGTAAAATTCCCATTCGCTCTTTCTTTATATCAATACTTATATAATTATATATGCATGTACATACTTGTACTATAATGGGAAATATTTACAGTGTGTTTTCGATTCGTTTAAATTTAAATAAATGTGTTTTCCAATAATTTGAGACCGAACCTTTATATCTTTATATAAATACTTATATAATTATATATGCATGTACATACTTGTACTATAATGGGAAATATTTACAGTGTGTTTTCGATTCGTTTAAATTTAAATAAATGTGTTTCGTCAATAATTGGTGAGACGGAACCATTTTGTGTAAATTCCCCGTTCGTTCTTTATATAAATACTTATATAATTATATATGCATGTACATACTTGTACTATATGGGAAATATTTACAGTGTGTTTTCGATTCGTTTAAATTTAAATAAATCGGTCCAATAATTGGGAGACGGAACCAGTAGAAATTCCCCCGTTCGTTCTTTATATCAATACTTATATAATTATATATGCATGTACATACTTGTACTATAATGGGAAATATTTACAGTGTGTTTCGATTCGTTTAAATTTAAATAAATGTGTTTCGGTCCAATAATTGGTGAGACCGGAACCATTTTGTAGAAATTCCCCGTTCATTCTTTATATCAATACTTATATAATTATATATGCATGTACATACGTGTACTATAGTGGGAAATATTTACAGTGTGTTTTCGATTCGTTTAAATTTAAATAAATGTGTTTCAGGTCCAATAATTTTGTTGAATTCCCCTTCGTTCTTTATATCAATACTTATATATGAGACATGTGTACGGAACAGTGTGTTTTGATTCATTTTGTGTGGGAGACGGAACCAGAAATTCCCCGTTCGTTCTTTATATAAATACTTATATAATTATATATGCATGTACATACTTGTACTATAGTGGAAATATTTACAGTGTGTTTTCGATTCGTTTAAATTTAAATAAATGTGTTTCAGTCCAATAATTGGTGAGACCGGAACCATTTTGTCAGAAATTCCCCCGTTCGTTCTTTATATAAATACTTATATAATTATATATGCATGTACATACTTGTACTATAATGGGAAATATTTACAGTGTGTTTTCGATTCGTTTAAATTTAAATAAATGAGACGGGAACCATTTTGTGTTTCGGTGAGACCAAGGCCTTATATAATATTATATGCATGTACATACTTGTACTATATGGGAAATATTTACACCGGTCCAATAATTGGTGAGACCAGGTGTAGAAATTCCCCGTTCGTTCTTTATATCAATACTTATATAATTATTATATGCATGTACATACTTGTACTATAATGGGAAATATTTACAGTGTGTTTTCGATTCGTTTAAATTTAAATAAATTTGTTTGGTCCAATAATTGGTGAGACGGAACCATTTTGTGTAGAAATTCCCCGTCGTTCTTTATATCAATACTTTATATAATTATATATGCATGTACATACTTGTACTATAGTGGGAAATATTTACAGTGTGTTTTCGATTCGTTTAAATTTAAATAAATATGTTTGGTCCAATAATTGGTGAGACCGAACCATTTTATGTAGAAATTCCCCGTTCGTTCTTTATATAAATACTTATATAATTATATATGCATGTACATACTTGTACTATAATAGGAAATATTTACAGTGTGTTTTCGATTCGTTTAAATTTAAATAAATGTGTTTCGTCCAATAATTGGTGAGACCGGAACCATTTTGTCATAGTAATAAAAAATTCCCCGTTCGTTCTTTATATCAATACTTATATAATTATATATGCATGTACATACTTGTACTATACTATGGGAAATATTTACAGTGTGTTTTCGATTCGTTTAAATTTAAATAAATATGTTTCGGTCCAATAATTGGTGAGACGGAACCATTTTGTGTAGAAATTCCCCCGTTCGTTCTTTATATAAATATTTATATAATTATATATGCGTTGTTCATTTTTACTATAAATATTCAATAGTGTGTTTTTCGATTCGTTAAATTTAAATAAATGTGTTGTTCCAATATTGGAGACGGAACCATTTTGTGTAGTTCTTTATATAATACTTATATAATTATATGTATACTTGTACTATAATGGGAAATATTTACAGTGTGTTTTCGATTCGTTTAAATTTAAATAAATTTGTTTCCGGTCCAATAATTGGTGAGACCGAACCATTTTAAAGAAATTCCCCGTTCGTTCTTTATATAAATACTTATATAATTATATATGCATGTACATACTTGTACTATAATGGGAAATATTACAGTGTGTTTCGATTCGTTTAAATTTAAATAAATGTTTGGTCCAATAATTGAGGTGGCACGGAACCATTTTGTAATGTAAAATTCCCCCGTTCGTTCTTTATATAAATACTTTATATAATTATATATGCATGTACATACTTGTACTATATGTGGAAATATTTACAGTGTGTTTTCGATTCGTTTAAATTTAAATAAATGTGTTTTCGGTCCAATAATTGACAGACGGAACCATTAATAAATTCCCCGTTAGTTCTTTATATAAATACTTATATAATTATATATGCATGTACATACTTGTACTATAATGGAAATATTACAGTGTGTTTTGATTCGTTTAAATTTAAATAAATATGTTCGGTCCAATAGTGGTGAGACCGGAACCATTTTATCAAAAATTCCCCGTTCGTTCTTTATATCAAATTATATAATTATATATGCATGTACATACTTGTACTATAATGGAAATATTTACAGTGTGTTTTCGATTCGTTTAAATTTAAATAAATTGTTTCGGTCCAATAATTGGTGAGACGGAACCATTTTGTAAATTTTAGTTCTTTATATCAATACTTATATAAACTATATATGCAGCACATACTTGTACTATAGGAAATATTTACAGTGTGTTTTCGATTCGTTTAAATTTAAATAAATTGTTTGGTCCAATAATGGTGGTTGGAACCATTTGTCAAATTCCCCCTGTTCGTTCTTTATATAAATATTTATAAAATTATATATGCATGTACATACTTGTACTATAATAGGAAATATTTACAGTGTGTTTTCAATTTGTAAATTTAAATAAATGTGTTCGGTCCAATAATTGGTGAGACCGGAACCATTTTGTGTAGAAATTCCCCGTTCGTTCTTTATATAAAATATTTATAATTATATATGCATGTACATACTTGTACTATAATGGAAATATTTACAGTGTGTTTCGATTCGTTTAAATTTAAATAAATATGTTTCGTCCAATAATTGGTGAGACCGGAACCATTTTGTGTAGAAATCTCCTGTTCTTTATATAAATACTTATATAATTATATATGCATGTACATACTTGTACTATAATGGGAAATATTTATGGTGTTTTGATTCGTTTAAATTTAAATAAATATGTTTCGGTCCAATAATTGGTGAGATTCCCCGTTCGGAACTATAGTGGAAATATTTACAGTGTGTTTTCGATTCATTTTGTGTAGAAATTCCCCGTTGTTCTTTATATAAATACTTATATAATTATATATGCATGTACATACTTGTACTATAATGGGAAATATTTACAGTGTGTTTTCGATTCGTTTAAATTTAAATAAATGTGTTTCGGTCCAATAATTGGTGAGACCGGAACCATTTGTGATTCCCCGTTCGTTCTTTATATCAATACTTATATAATTATATATGCATGTACATACTTGTACTATAAGGGAAATATTTACAGTGTGTTTTCGATTCGTTTAAATTTAAATAAATGTTGGTCCAATAATTGGTGAGACCGGAAACATTTTGTGTAAAATTCCCCCGTTCGTTCTTTATAAATACTATATAATTATATATGCATGTACATACTTGTACCTATATGAAATATTTACAGTGTGTTTTCGATTCGTTTAAATTTAAATAAATGTGTTTGGTCCAATAATGGTGGTTGGAACCATTTGTCAAATTCCCCCTGTTCGTTCTTTATA